>PQXL01000063.1:0-65763 GCA_004916875.1 Botrytis galanthina
CCTCCCCTCCCCTCCCCACCCTCCCCTCCCCTACCCACTATTCAACCAAGCGAGCTCGCTCAGATCAGACCAAATCACCGGCAAAACACTTACCCGACGCCACGCAAAAAAAGTATGATACTCCTTCCTTCCTTCCTTCCCCTCTCTCTTATCTCATCTGGCCATCTCATCCATCTATCTCCTCTCACCTCAAGAATATTACTTACTCACTCACTCACTCACTACAACACACCGATTTCCTATTTTGTATTTTTATTTATTTGTGAGGTTTGTCCCGAGGTACCTATCTACCTAGTTATTTACCCGTTTATTTACTTATTTATTATGAGTTGCTTGTACCGGAATCTGGTGACATGGAGAGATGAGTGGAAGATTGCTGCTTAGTAGATTATTGCCCGGGTATGTGAGAGCGAATACATAGGTGCTGGAGTGTATGGGGGGAGAAGAGGGTGTTTATTTACCCCGATTCGGCAATGCTAGAATCATGTAATACCTCTAGCTACCCAAGGAACTTGGAACGATGAACCACTTCTAGTGAGAATAGGATGCTCGCTTCGATTGGAATATCAAGAAACAACAATTTCAAGATCATAAAGTTGCACCGGTATAGATTTATTAATATATGTTCATTAATAATATTAGCAATGTTTACCTCTGTTTGTAAACTGCTTGGATAAAGCTCCTAAACGCCTTGCTCAATAGCTGGCAGCTGATCATAGTGTAATCAACTCACTTCATTCATCCAGATGTATCGATATTTCCATGGCCTAATCCATATATCTCCATCCATCCCTAACCCAGTTCGTCCCAGAATTTGTACCTGCATTAGCATAACCCATTAATCAATACGTAATAATGTGACTAAAGTGTCCCGGAACTTTATTCCGACACTTGTCACAATCCGCCCTATACCCCATACTGAAGCTCTTCTTTGTCCCCACACCGTCTAAATTTCCCATGAGCTCCCCAGTGGATCCATTCCAGTTCCGCAAGCTATGTTTTGAACGAGTATGGCCTTTCTTGTGAGGAGTCGGGATTTCTTTCTCAAATTCGGGAGAGGGAAAAGAGCGGTCGACTTCCATTTGCATATCGTTAATTCCATTGACAATGACACTAGGGCTCATTTCGCCTTCGCTAATGGGGCTGGGTAGGCGTCGACCGCGACGAAAGCGATCGATGAATGCCTCATCAGTGAGATTTGGTTCGGAGAGAATAGGATGGAGTGGTTTATCGAGTCGGGGATAGGCGGAGAAGGAGCTATGAATTGGGGTAGGAATTCGGTTGGCTAAGCTAACAGAAGAATCTGGCTGAAATAGACCAGGAGCTAGATGCATGCCACTATCGGACATATCGAAATCATCTGAATAAGTTGGCCCTTCTGACATTTGACTTGAAAATGAGGTTCCGCTGTTATTCATTTGTTCGTCATCATGCGGTTGTGTGGCCGTTGTGAACGACGATGAGGTCCATGAATAGTGAGAATTTGTCGGCTCTGCAATGATGGGCGTTCTCTCCGACTCCGAGTCTGCGGGAGTGATTGTGGGAGGTGCTGGTGTGTAATGATTCAGTGCAAAAGCGGGTGCAATCTGACGTTTGGCATGAGGTGAAGATCGATGCGGTAGGTTCGCTAGATGACGTTTCTAATCAAGTCATACGTTAACATTGAGATCCTGTTGGTGATTTGAAACTGAAGTGAATGCAATGCTTACATTTCTGTGAGCACCAAAGCCTGAAGTACTTAATTCATCCTCATCATCTCTCTCGCGCTTCCTACTCGGCCACTGTGGTACGAACATGTTGATAAATCTTCCACGAGGTTGTCCGATGGAGGTAAAAGGTATTGATGTATGTTATTGTGTAGGGTAGATGGATAGTTAAGAAGGAGGTGGGAAGGCTGAAGAGGATCCAGCCGCACCAAAGAAGGGTTGTATTCAAACAAGTAACAATCAATGGAGGTTCAAGACATTTGAATGAAGATGCAGGAACGTGATGGTAACTTTGAGAAGAGTCGGTCAAAGGCCTTTACAAATCAATTGTAAATACTGCAGTATGAACCCAAGTGGAAGTAAGTCATTGGTACCTAATTGTTAATTGCCTGACAGGGCTAGATAGGTCGCATCGTAAAAAGGTGGTGAGTTTCATAAATGCTTCATCGTGTACTTTGATGTTTTGAGATTCTTCTAGGCTCACTGGGACACTAAATTTCTGGGGAAACATGTTTTTACTGTCGAGAAATGGATAAGGCTAGACTCTTTTGGGTTTAGATCAATGATAATCCGAATCATCAGACAAGGCTGAGAGATTCCAACGTTAGAGCTTCTGAGGTACAGGTCAGGTATCGTTATCAAGGTTCGATCGACAGTACCGGTAGATCTTCTTATCAATTCTGTCTCTTTCAAGATGGCTCTCTCGTCTGAAAAGATGTTCCTCACGTTGGAAGTAATGGTGATATCTGTCAATGGTATACTTATCATCAATAGCCTTTATTGTTATTCACAATCGGACGAGATGCAGCAGATCATTCTCTCCATACTGGCTCAGACAAGAATGTGCAGACAATCGCCCGTGTATGCGATTTCAGATGAGAGTGTACAATGACTTTCTTACTGTCTCTTTCAGCCATGTGGAGGAGAGGGAGCGAGAGAGAGAGAGAGAATGAGAGAGAGAGAGAGAGATCACACACTATATCATCTGCAATTACCCATCATCCAACATAGCTAACCATCAATAATCGAAACTCGATTCGGAGATGCGTCAATTTCCACAAGCAGTCAAACCCGCCATGAGGGCATTAGCCTCCCATAAGCAATATCAGCTTATTGTGTGAAGATATAAACCTTCGTGAACGGGCATATTGTGGAGAGAGCGAACAATAACGCCGTGAGCATTTCAATTGATATACGCATGCCCATCCCCTACACACAACTTACTCCGTATACACAGGATGAATTGCAAGATGTTCGTGGTAGCAGCAATTTCAATGGGAGTTTTCACGCTGGTGATAAACTAATAAACGTTGAATCTATATCCATACATCAGATCAGATGGATACCTACTTTAGACATCTGACAATCTGACATGTTCACGGAATGCGACGCGCAGACCTAATAAACCCTTGACATGACTAGAAGAATCATTCAAGCCCTTTTATCAAATCCGAGCTTTCTTCTTGGCTGAAGATGCCTCTGCATATCTATCTACAGAGTACTAATAATCATCGGACAACACCCACACTTTCATTTGTCAATTTAGTCCGAGCGTACCACTTTATGAACTTTTTCCAGATCCACCTATAATTTTTGACCTTGACTCACCTGCACTTTACACAACAGCTCGACAACGAAGCAACTCGATACAATCTCACACAAAATACCAACAACAATCGTATTACCATTGATTTAAAAGTCAAGTCAGCGTCAGACAAGATCTATAAGATCCCCCATCATATTTCCCCCTTTTTATATCATATTCATATTTCAAACAAGATGCCTCAACTTGACTTCGAACCCCTCGTCACTGACGACACTCGAAGTATGACCCCGCCAAAAAATCAAATTCCTTCTCTTTCTTCAAATACAAATACTGATCTTCTTACCAATCTTGTAGTTCTGGGTCAAGACCCTTTGATTCCTCCTCAATTACTTGTTTCCGAAATCCCCATCACAAATGATTCTCTCAAGACCGTTGTGCAAGGTCGTAAAGATGCCGTCGAGATTATTATGGGCAGAAATGACCGTCTTTTGGTTGTCGTCGGTCCTTGTTCCCTTCATGACCCCAGCACCGCTATCGAGTACGCAAAAAGACTGAAGGATCTTTCCGATAAATTGTCGAGCGATCTTTGCATTATCATGCGTGCCTACCTCGAGAAGCCACGCACAACTGTCGGATGGAAAGGTTTGATCAACGACCCTGATATTGACGAGTCCTTCAAGATCAACAAGGGTTTAAGAATTAGTCGTCAACTTTTCTGCGATCTCACCAGCACTGGCATGCCCATTGCAACTGAAATGCTCGATACCATCTCCCCTCAATTCCTCGCAGATTTGATCTCCCTCGGTGCCATTGGTGCAAGAACCACCGAATCACAATTGCATCGTGAGCTTGCATCAGGTCTCTCTTTCCCAGTTGGATTCAAGAACGGTACCGATGGAAGCTTGACTGTTGCAATTGATGCCATTGGATCTGCGGCTGCCAAACACCACTTCATGGGTGTTACAAAACAGGGTCTTGCTGCTATTACCAGAACTAGTGGCAACGAGCACGGATTCGTTATCTTGCGTGGTGGTACCAAGGGAACCAACTTCGATGCCGAGAACGTCAAGCTCACCAAGGATACTTTGACCAAGAAGAACCAAAAGCAAGCTATCATGATTGATTGCTCTCACGGTATGTCTTTTCTACACAATCTCACATGAAAAATTCTCTAACAAACCTCCCAAGGAAACTCAAACAAGGACCACAGAAACCAACCCAAGGTAGCCCAAGTTGTCGGCGACCAACTCCGTGCTGGTGAAAAATCCATCATCGGTGTCATGATCGAGTCCAACATCAACGAAGGCAACCAAAAGGTTCCTGCCGAGGGACCATCTGGTCTCAAGAAGGGTGTCAGTATCACCGATGCTTGTATCAACTGGGAATCCACCGTCGAAGTCCTCGAGCAACTTGCCGATGCTGTCCGAGAACGCCGCAAGCATTCTTCTGCTTAGATTTATGGGGGTATATGCTTGGACGAATAAAAAGTGCTCGGTTAAATTTTTTATTGGGAAAATATGCGAAGTATGGCGTATCATGGAGTTTTTACTGCTCGTCACGATTTGTGAAATGGTTCTTCTGGACATGTTGTGGATCTTAAGAGCTTTGATATCAAGAAGAAAAAAAAAGGCCATATTCCTCTTGACAAAATATCTCTTTGCATCATGCTATTTTTCATCTCTGGCAGTTACTGGTGGTATCTCATTTTTGGGTCAATTCCCATAAAAATGGTCCTGGATATTCAACTTCATCCTTTACGAATCGAAAAGTCACAAAAATCAAAGAAGACTGATCTTGATCTTAGATATGGTTATGATAATTGCGTGAGAGCAGTCAGCACATGAATTGAAAAGCATTGAAATCTACAACTAACAACGCCTTCGCTTATCCAAGTCATGCATACAATGCCCGTTTTTTTTTGATGACTTCGTGCGTGCATGAGTAATACTTAAACCAAATAGAGCCAAGATGAGATTACAGTAGCCATTCAAAGTCTGCTAGTTTTGTCCGAATCCTTCATCGCTGCAATATCCTCCGCCTTCTCAACAGCACCGCTCTCCTCTGCCGGTGGCATCGGAGCAACTTCATCCACAACCCCCTTGACAACTCTCATATTGACAAATCCTTCATCAGGACTTGCCCACGCAAAATCGCGATACTCCCCAAGGATTTCCCTAACCCCTTTCGCTAACACTTCCGTCTCTTCTCTCCTCTTCAAACTCCATTGCTTTTCCGCTTCCGGGACCTTTCGTCCGGGAATATCGATTCCGTCCAAGATACTGTTCCACACCCGTAGCGTCTCCTCAAACTCTCCTATATTGCTCACACCCATGAGGGATACCCCGATAGGTTCCGAGCCGACTTTACCATCGAGAGCCCAGCGTTCAAGACCCCACCGAATAGCCACAACTTCCAATCGTTCTCCTCGTTCCTCCACCCATCGCGCTGCCTTCTGAACTCGAGAACGGAGCTCCTTGGGCGCTGGATGCCAATCCTCCTTCCCGGGCACTGGGACTCCGGAGCTGCGCAGAAGCCCCATGCCCAGGACCGAAGCGCTGGGCACACAATCCACGCCTGCTTTGCGGAGACGGGCAAGCCCGCTGGTATATAGAGAGTGATTCTGGAGGGTGAAGTTTGCATAGCTCATGACGCAATCGAGAGGTTTACCCGTCTCGCGCAATACCATTTCGGCGGTGGAACAGAGAAGCGGGACGGGATATCCTGACACTCCAATGTAGTGGATTATGCCTTGAGCCTGGAGCTCGCGCAGACAGTTTATGGCCTCGAGGACTTCCGAGGGAGAAACAAATTCGACGTCGTGGAGATAGACAACATCGAGGTAGGTCGTGTGGAGACGGGCCAGGGAGCGAGAAATGGAATATTTGATCCATGCGGGCGAGTAGTCGAATTCAGAAGCGGCGATGCGACCGCATTTCGTTATGAGGTAATAACTAGAGCGGGGGTGATTGGCGAGGATTTGTGGTTGTTGGAGGGCGCGACCTTCAGGTGGGTTAGATTATGAGATTGAAAATATAGAGTGGAGGGGCAAAATCGACAGAGAGAGAATATATCCTTACCTAGAATTTCTTCAGAGGGACCATAGTATGGAGATGTATCAAAGGCATTCACGCCCGATTCCAAAGCTCTCTGCACAATAGCATTTGCAGGGACTGCGAAGGGGTCGGCATTATATTGAATATTGAAAGTTCCGGTGCCGCAGATGAGAGGTGGAAGAACAGTCGAAAGTGGTGGGCGAGTTGTCATATTGAATATGGGTAACCCGAATGTAGCCGTGCAGTGTTGTTGACTGGTCTTTGAAGAATACCTATGTTCGAGCGATGTGAAAATGGACAGGAAGAAAAAAAGAATGTATGTACGTTTGAGAGGAAGAGAGAATGAAGCTGGGAGAAGAAGCGTAATAAAATAATGAATGAATGAATGAATGATTTCAGTTATTAGGTTAGTCACCTTTTTGTGAGAATTGTCAATGTGCTGCCACGGTCGTTTGAATGATTGTGAGAGACCAAAAATGTATTGGAGGCTTGTAGGAAGACGTTATAGTGGGGTTCGATTGTTTTATCCCTCTTTCTGAATTCGTACTACCCCTCTTGGCAGATGTTGCGGGAAGGAATGTCACAAATTGACCTATTAGAATGGCTCAAAGGTACTGAATGAATTCAGCCTGATTGGATTTGAGATTGGAATTATCCTAAATAATTTGACTTTATTACCCATTCCATTCTGAGCAGAAATGTCAATGCCAATTGTACCTGTGACCCCTCGATATCTCAATTAGTGAAGCGAAGCCAGTTTTTCTGGGTGTTTTCCGCTAGGTAGGCTGAGGTAGGAAACCAGTGATAAGGTCTCCCCAGCCACAATCCTACAAGGGCGTCCACGGATATTCCAGTTCGATAGATCTTCACGTTGAAGGCCATCTTTCTTTTCTGTCTAAACCGGTATCATCTCAACTCATCGGGTTTCATCTTGCAAGTAGAAACTTACGCGCGTGTGTAAGAGAATTTGGAGAAGAAAAAAAGAGGAGACGAGACGAGACGAGACGAGACGAAACGAGACACATGATGTCGAAGGGAAAAAAGTTCATGCGAACGATCCATCTGATCTCGCTGCTATCTTCAAAGACCCTGTTGATCTTTTGATTATTCAGAGCCAACCGAGCCAACCTGGAACTTTCGAATTCAACTAATCCGAACACTCCGATTATTGACCGACTCCTCAAAGGCAGGTCGCGCGATTAGGCGATGACTGAATCTTGGTGGGATGAGTAGCCCCAACATAGTGAGAGGCCTAGAATCATGGGGGAAGTCATCTTATGTGTTCTGTGTTAATGTGCGATATGAGCTTTATTACTTTTATGTTTGCCGACCGTCTCACAATCATCATTTATCATTCATCGATCATTGGTGTTAACGGCGGAGGAGATGTTGCATCTACATTGTGGTGCATTGCATGATTGATCTTCTGTTCCCATTATGCGAACTTGAAAAGCTAATCTATGCAATCCCAAAGGTTCGGTCAATGTGCATATGAAGAACTGTTCGTCGAGAGCATTTTATAGCGTGTTGAAACTTGGCGAATCCCAAATACCTGGGACTGTGATTATACCAAGGATAAAATAGTACCTACCAATAATGTATGTAAAGCACAAAGCCCCTCTGCCCCTCAATTTGTTTATCGAAGGACATCGTGCCAGAGTCACCTCGAGAAAGAAATGCTGCAATTATACTGAGAAATTGATGGTATTGAGGATTCATTGGTATATATGGCAGAAAGGAGTTTGCACAGGGAGCATCTCCCTCCAAGACTGGACTGGTATTGATATCTCTAACACAATGGAAAGAATCCCCTCTCGAAATTTGGGACAGGACCCATTTGACAATAATACGGTCAGGAAGTACATGACAGGCAGATGTAAAGTCAGGCACAGTAGTCCAGATTCAGAAGTTCCACTAATTACCTACTACCCAACCTCGGGTTGACACTTCATCAACGCCAGAGTAAGGTACGACCCGAAGGATTAGATTCTAGATCAGGATCAACGGACGGATCTTACCTGTCTGATCTCGACCTAATATTCCAAGCTCAATTTTCTAGTACCGATGTTGTCAAAGTGCGGTACTAATAAGTCAATTGGAATGGAAATGACTATCTAGCGAAAGTCAAATTGTGACTAAAATGTGAATTTGAGAGAAAGAACAGGAAAATGAGAAGAAAAGGAAAGGAAAGGAACTCCGTACAGAGGTTCCTCCCTAATTGCTGATTAGCACGTACGATGTAGATGGTATTGAAATGATGTTGGAGACCAGACACATGGAACCTGGGTTGGTATTATGTTATGATTGCATGGATAATATGATGGCTTGTTCCCTTTTCCCTGATGGCTGAAAACGGGCGCATTTGACGTGAACGCTTGGGAATGATAATGACCAAGTACCGAAATATGCCTGTCTTGGTATAGATGTAGATGTAGATGTAGATGTAGATGTAGATGTAGATGTAGATGTAGATGTAGATGTAGATGTAGATGTAGATAGGTATATTAGAGGTAGAGATAGAGACGTGTGTTTACAGATTATACAGAGAATATGACTATATACGGTAAATGTAGAGTAAATATTCGAGTAAATACCTAGATGGTAATATTCAATTGATACGGCCTACACTGCACCTAATTCATTCGTACCTGCTTTCACTCTGTCGGAAAGAGCGGCCTTACATTTTTATGACCTTTGCCTACCTATGCTATGACATGGAATCCGTCTGGCCACGACTAGTAAATATATTGATTGAATAGCTATTCATTCTTCAATTCTTCAATTCTTCAATTCTTCAATTCTTCAATTCTTCAATTCTTCAATTCTTCAATTCATCTATCCTCCAATTCATCTATTCTCCAATCCCTCAAGACTCTACTCTACTCTACTCTACTGTACTGTACGTACTGTACTTGCTCAACACCACTCTCCACAAGAGAATCCCCCCTTCCAACTTTCTCCTGCATTGATTGATTGCATTGTTATATTAAGGCTTTGTCTATCTCTCCCTCTACCGTCATACCACTCCTAGAAATTTAACTTTGCCCTTCTCTTACCCACTATTCCATCATAAAATTCAGGAGATCTACAATCTCGTAGGGATATAGGGATCTTGTCGATTAGCTACAGGAATACGAGTATAAGAAAGAAAGCCACGCCGCCAATCTTTCGTCCGGCTCCCTTCATTTACAAGTTATCTACGTCGTAATAAGTTCTGCTACCTCCTCCAAAAATCCATCATCTGCTCAAGAGTAGGAATCTCACAAGCTTGCCCCAGACGACTTTTCCTTATCTCCAAGGTCGCAGCTGATTGTATCTTCTCACCCCTCTGGTCAACAACAAAAAGGGTACCCAACTCGTCTTTATCGGAATTTAGCTCGTGTGATCCAGATTGGGAGTGGAACTTGACTGTGGCTCAGGCGATATAATAAACCTTACAATCACAACTCCCCACGCTTGCCGAGAACCTGCATAAATTCACAACATTCACTCAATCTCAAGAAGTTGGCAGCGCATGCCAACTCGAGACTTTCTCTTGGATATAGTTCTTACCAACCCTAATCCTCGATGAACACTTGATTTCAATTTCTGCGGACATTGCGACTGCAATATGGGTCAGCATCAGTCGCGGGACGACTCGCATGGCGGGGATAGACATCGACATCATGGCGCCGGTACGAATGGGCCAACTTCTCCATCCGACCACGATCCATATTCTTCTCGTACTGGCAGAGGCAGCAGGCGGAATCTCGTAGCAGCTATTGTGGGAGGCGGATCAAACAACGAAGTACCGGAGAGGAAGGAGACAGCGGCCGAGCGACAAATGAGGAGACTCGAGAGGGAGAGGGTTGCAAGAGTGGAAGAGCGAGAGAGAAGCATTAGGGAGGAGCATGTAGATGGCGGCTACTTGGTGACAATGGGCGTCTACACTGGCCCAGAAGATTTCAACAAGGCAATAGTAAGACAGTTGATGGTATGTTACAGACTATGATATTTGATGCCTGGTCATTATGCTGACATGTACAAGATTGAGCGGCGAGTTGCACCATTTTGGAGGGGGCTAGATGATTACGAGAGTGATTGGACCGAGCATCAGTTGGTCGCTGCAGGGCGAGGCCTTCCCATTCCAGCCGCTGATGAAATACCTTCCGAAGACAGTGCCAGGCCCCATTCTTCCCATTCCACGAATGCACCAAACTCGAATCTACAAAATTTGACTGTGCCAATAGCTTCACGAAGCCAATCTGCTTCATACGACACCTCTGTTGGCCGCTCACCGTCACACTCATCTTTCAATACGTCATCTCCCGCATCGCCCCTTAATGCACCTGCCACTTCTACCTCTTTGCTCCGACCTCGAGCTAAAACTATAGGCCTAAAATCTTCGTCGAAGGAAACCTCGGCATCGGATTCGGGACCGCGTGAGATTCAATTGCCCAGAGATTCCCAAGTAAATGGTCAAGCTATCGAGGCTTTTCTGTACAAAGACGCTGTTGAATGCTCAATATGCTTGATATTTTACCCTCCTTATCTTAATAGGACTAGATGTTGCGACCAAAGTATTTGCTCGGAATGCTTTGTACAAATTAAGAGACCAGATCCACATACGCCAGAACACCACGGTCCACCACAACCCGCGCCCGATCAAGCCGAAGATACAGAAATGCTGGTTTCGGAACCAGCCGCTTGCCCTTACTGCCAGCGACCCGAGTTTGGCGTGACATACGAACCACCGCCTTTCCGCCGTGGACTTGTTTATGCAAAGCCACCTCCAGAACTGGCCAACTTCTCCTCAGCCATGTCATCGTCGTCATCGATCAGTTCACCGCCTATAGCAAGTCCGGGACTTGCACCAAGAGGCGACAACAGGCGCCGGGCCACTTCATTGTCAGCCAATGACTCAAATGTTATCACGACTGACCGCATCAGACCGGACTGGTCGGCAAAGCTTGAAGCTGCTAATCTGCGAAAGGCCAAAAAGAACGCCGCCGCTTCGGCACTACACGCAGCTGCCTATGTACTTCCCGGAACCTCGGAAAACCGCAGCTATGTTTTCGGACGAAGTCGCTTCGGTAGAAACCGCAGCGATCCTGACAATAGTGGATCTGCCACGCCTTCGAACCGCGATGCCAGTTCCAGGACTGCAGCTGAGTCATCTGGTCAAGCGCGTAGGGAAGGTCGAGATTCTAATGCTGCTCGAAGAACGAGAGACGTCGAGGAAATGATGATGGCTGAGGCGATTAGACTCAGTATTGTGGCGGAAGAGGAACGAAAGAAGAAGGCCGACAAAGAAGCCGCCAAAGAGGCTGCAAAAAATGCGAAGAAGCAGGCCAAAGAAGAGAAGAAGAAAGAGAAAAAAGAGAGAAAATCTATCTATGGCACTAACGGACATTCGGCTAGTTCGAGTATGCTGAATCTAGGAAACAGTCTAGCTGCTACTTTTACCGGGAGAAGGAGGGGCGATAGTGCCGCAAGCAATTTGGCTACAGAAGTGACACCCGAAGAAGTCGAAGAGCCCCCACAAGGAAAAGGAAAAGGTGTAGCTCGCCCTTATTTGGGTAACGACGGGAGTGCCACGGACAATGGACTTCTTGGTACCCAGCATTCAGATCCTTCGACGAGTTCTAGCTTGTTAGAGACTCATCAGTCTATTCCTTCACCTACAAGTCCTGACAAGCCGTCTCACTTACGACAAATGAGCACCGCATCTAGCGCCTCATCTTCAATAGCTGAGTCAGGGAACGGCACCAATCCTCAAGGCTCTTCTACAAGCATTGAAAGTCCTGGTGCTACAGAGGCAAATGAGGGGAACGAAGATGGCGATACAGGAGCTGAATCTATGTTCAATTTTCGAAGTATAACGGCTATGATTGAAAAAGAGAATGACAACGAGAAAACACACGATGCGGTCCATGTCGAAAACGCACGTGAAGCATCGAGCTCTAGACGCGGAAGCCCTGATGAAACCGCCGCTCAAGACATGGATGTAAGCATGGAAACTTTACGACCTCGAAATTTTCCCCAGAAAACAGAGCCCAACCACCAAGCTCCAATGGGGCTTCAGATGCCAGACACGAAAATCGATACTAGTATTGTCACACCCCAGCTCACACTTACACCAGATACCCCGGCTCTCATGAGTTCAGCAGAGGAGAGTGGGAAACAACTAGGATCAAATATACAAAGCCAATCCAACAACCAAATAACTCAGTAAAGAGAGAGTAAATTGATAGGGGACGAGATTGTTCATGATGAGATGATACAATGTAATGCGATGCATGAATTATTAGCGAAGTCGAATTGACACAGCGATGTATTTCCTTTCTACGCACCAGCTAGTACACATGACTTACATGTATGTACACAGCGGTGCTTTTTTTTTCAACTAGCGAGATTGTGGATGGATGGAGTGGAGAGGAATCTGAGAGGTGATATATTACAACTGTTTATAGGCGTAATTGGCGATGGATTCGTTTATTCAGGGACCGACATCGTATACTACTATAGTGTGCAGCCAAAATTCACGGGCTTGTAGGTATGGGTATTTGATCGGACTCATGGTGCAGGAAGGCTGATTTTTTGGAATGGGGTTGGGGATGGGATGTGCTTGTGGGGAGAGGGAACATGGGCTACTTAGTTATGGATAGACTCAAATTATATTATACAGTTCAATAATCAGATGGGGATTGTCCGTGATTTTAAAGCGACATGTGTGGATTGTAGGATACTAATAAGTTCTCTTGCATCGACTGGTTCTTCTAAGAATGCCCGAGACGGAAGTTCTTGGGGTTACTTTAGTGACCTTCATGTACGAATCATTAGCTGAGTGGAGTCCGAAGTGAGAGACCTTCTCTCTCTTCTCTACATAACGTTCCCATATGCAGCTTAGTACCTACCTCTACATCAGGTTCTCTTAACGGAGTGTCCATAAATTGTTGCATCAACGTGATAAACTTCTTTGCGAAAGCCAAGTTCCACGTCGAGATGAGTGGGTGACCGACCATACATGGCCTATGTTAGTAGGCATGTGCCCCGCCCCGGTAACATAAGGTTCTTCCCCCACTATAATCGGGTTTGCTCGAACGTTTGTGTTCACTGTTTTGCGATATGTCCAAAAATGGGGTTTCCGTAGCTGGAATGGGTTGTTTGATTTTGAGTAATTGGATATGTAATTCTGATTGTGGCGTTTCATCGTTGGCGAATATTCCTCGCTTTTCTTTTCTTGAAGACGACTCCTGACGCTGCAGGCTCACTGTTCTGCTCTGTGGCTTCCGGGATCTGCTTTATATCGATTTTGACATCTTCCTGTGTCTCGGGTTTCACAACAGGTTCCTCCTCCCTTTTGCTATTCGCTAGAGGTTCCACATCTTCTTCGGATTTCTTCTCTATCTTTATACTGATACCATTGTTTGTTTCGGGCTTCACATCAGGACCCTTGCCTTTACTGCCATGGCTCAACAAAGCATCTAAATCATCGTCGTTATTTTCCGTGGGATATGTGCGGATCGCTGTGCCCCATCTCCTCTTCTTCGCCTCTTTTGCCTCCTCATCTTCATCCTCGGCTTCTCTCTTCCGAACCCCCAACGCAAGCGCATCAGGTTTCGTCTCCCCACTCCCATCATCAATAACACGCTCAGAAGTGACCTGCCACTCGCCAGCCATAGCCAAATCCGATCTAAATTCATCCGGCACGCTCACGCCCAGCTCCGCCAATTGCGCCAATTGTTGTTTTCGCTGCGCGGCCGTCGCGGGGGGTTTCGGCGTCGCAGAACTAGGTCGCGACGATTGTGAGGAACTTCCTGCCTCGCCGCTCCCACTCACAATGTCGTTTAGACGAGCGATTTCATTTTTGGCGCGGTCCTTTTCCCGCTCGTCTTTTTCGTGGCCGCGGTGGAGATCGCGCAGGAATCGCTTGAGATTGCCTTGATGGCGCGGACTGGCTTCGTGGTTCGTTTTCTCGAGCTTGGTATCTTTGACGTATTGCTTGCAGTGCTTGCACCAGTAACTAGGCTATGAAAGTATTAGAATGATTGTAGATTGGGAGTAAATGTTGAAAGTTACCGTTGATTTCCAGTATTCGGACATCTTGTCCGGAAGATCTGAATTGGTTAGTGAGGTTGAAGATATAACTGGTGAAAGCCGCGGTTCCAAAATTGTATATCGTAAAGTTCGAGAGAGGTTAATGCATCAAATGTGCTGCAGCACTCGTAGTAAGTTTGTAAATTGGTAGTAGAAAGTAAGAGCTCGGATGGAGCTTATCAGCTCGGAGACGCGGCCGCTAGTCTTCAATTTCTCGGACTAGCTCCGCCATGCATCTTATGATGTCGAAAGGTCATAATTACGAAAGACAGCTATCGCCCCCATACAGATATATAAATCAAAACGATGTCTCTAGAGGCAACCTATCGCATGGCCATGAGTGCGCCGGGACTATCTCATAGTCTCTCGGCCTCTCTACCCAAAATCACATCTCGAGTTCTGTTACCCAGAGCTCAAACCATTCTCTCTCAAAGATACACACAACAGCAACGACAGCTCCATGCCTCTTCTAGAATAAGAGCGCCGAATAGCGGGTTGATGGGAATTAATAACTCGAATATACCGACTTCGTATTTTCAGCGACCTTCGTTACCCGCAAATACCATTATTCGATTCGTTCCCCAACAAACAGCATGGATTGTAGAACGGATGGGAAAGTTCAACCGCATATTGGAACCTGGTCTCGCCATTTTATTGCCAATAATAGATAAAATAGCATATGTCAAGAGCTTGAAGGAATCTGCGATTGAAATTCCTAGCCAAAGTGCAATCACCACCGACAACGTTACTTTGGAGCTTGATGGTGTGCTTTATACTCGAGTCTTTGATGCCTATAAGGCTAGGTAACTTACCTTTATCTCTTAGCTAGGGAATACACTAACATATCTCAAGTTATGGAGTCGAGGATGCAGAATATGCTATCTCTCAACTCGCACAAACGACTATGCGTTCGGAAATCGGACAGCTTACCCTCGATCAAGTCCTCAAGGAGCGTGCCGCCTTGAACACCAACATCACAGCCGCTATCAATGAAGCTGCACAGGAATGGGGAGTAATCTGCTTGCGTTACGAGATTAGGGATATCCACACACCGGAAGGAGTTATGGAAGCTATGCACAGACAAGTGACTGCTGAGCGTAGCAAACGTGCAGAAATCCTCGATTCCGAAGGTCAAAGACAAAGCGCCATCAATATCGCAGAGGGACGAAAGCAAAGTGTGATCTTGGCATCTGAGGCTTTGAGAAGCGAACAAATCAATATGGCAAGTGGTGAGGCCGAAGCTATTTTGTTAAAGGCAAAAGCCACAGCTGCGGGTATCGAGGCAGTAGCTCAGGCGATTGCTTCGGGAGAGGAATCAGCTCAAGGGGCTGTTAGTCTCAGTGTAGCTGAAAAGTACGTTGACGCATTTGGCAAGCTCGCTAAAGAGGGTACTGCCGTTGTCGTCCCTGGAAATGTGGGGGATATCGGAAGCATGATTGCTAGCGCCATGGCGGTATACGGAAAAGTTGGTGATGCTCAAGCGAAAACCATGGCCGCAAAGGTCTTGAAGGGGCAGAAGAGCGCCGAACAGACGAGTACAGAAAACGAATCCCCAAATGATGAGATGAAAAGAAGCATGCTTGCATCTTTTGAGAACGCCACCAGAAAGTAAACTTACGATATAAAATGATATGAGAAAAAACGATGTGCTAAAAGGCAATCGAGAACAAGGACCGGGAAAGTAGGAGGGGAGTTGAATGTATGACTATCAGCGATATGCGTTTTTGAGCGAACCACTGTATATTGTATTTATTATGGCGGGGTCAGATGCTGCTGACAAAAAATACCTTTTACCTACCCAAGTATTGAAGAGGTAGTCTTTGCAACTCAAACAGACTGAAAATACTCTCAACCATAAAATAAAACTTATTTGAAATCTATAATTTTGGACTTTCGATATGGAATGACGCCAGCGAAGGAAAAAAAAATCAAATCCTAATTCAAGCTAAAGATGTAGACCTCAATGCAATTTAAAGAGTAACGAAAAGCACCAACGCCATGTTTCTAATGCTGCTCTGATATGCGCTCTGATATGCATTCCCAAACTTCATGTCAAACATTTTCAAAACATCAAAATTTTCTTTCTTCAAAGCCCAAACTCCATCCCTACTTCCTCTAACGCTTTCCCGATCCACTCTAAGACCTCTTGATCCCTCGCTGCCGCTCCCATAGCCTTCACAAACAACGGATATAAGCGATGTAAATGCTTTTTGCCTTCACTCTCCACACCCGGTGTATCCGGGATTGCCTCGCTTTCACACTTCAACCCGACAAGCTTCTTGAGGATGTATAAGAGTTCTTTGCGTTGGGACAATGGTTGTGGCATACGACCGCGCAGTGGTTGATCAGCAATATATGCGCGAAGAGTGAGGCCTGATCTGAGTATTAAGTATGGCGCAGCTGCTTGGGCAAGCTTGATGCGAGGCACAGAGCCATCGTTGAGAGTGACAAGAGAAATAAGTTCATCGAAACAAACGTAGCTCATTTTTGCACGGGGCGAGGGGATGGGATCAACAGTACGACCTTTGCGTGGATGATACAAGGTGGCTAGTAGTTCCTGGCCGGGCTGCGGAAGCTCGTTGGGCTGTGCAGGGTGAATGATAGACATGTGGAAGAGTGACTCGGTATAAGTGCGACGAATTCGATCAGGTATGACCTCGGAGCCCAGCGCGGGCGTAATGAGCTCGCGCAAGGTTAGGAATGATGCGATGTCGAAATCTTGGTCATCTTTGATATCGGCTAATTTAGCCGCAGCATCAAAATCTGCAGAAGTGATTCCAATAGCTATGCTCACCGTTGATGCCCATATAGACCGCACGGCTCCGTCATTCAAGGTAATAGTTGGCATCATTGGCAAAATGGCACCCAGGATGGCAAGTGCTGACGTTGTGGCCTGGCGCCAAGGTGATATGCTCTTTGAAATTATAGGAAACGAGTACTTTGTGACGATAGGATTTGCAAGCGCAGACAAAGAAGAAGATACTGCACCGCTCGTATATATATCTGGTTCTGAGGAATGCGACAGAATGAGCTTTTCGGATAATACCATTGATGCTTTGGACAGAGCCACGTATGTTGGCCTCTGGATGTTAGAAGTAGTGTCTTTCGGCACGAAAGCCAACGCAACAAATTCGGCAACCTGGCTAATTAAGGTAGCAGGAACTCCCTCGATATCGGTACGAATCATTTTAAGCGACTCTAAAACTTGAGACTGTAGTGGTGTAAGATATTCAATATCTGCGGAATAGGTGGAAGCGTTGGCTTGTTGTATGGCTTCCCGGAGCAGAGTAAGCATTCTTTTAACTCGATTTGCATCGAGATCTTTTTGCACAAGACGATAAATCTCATGAAGAGCAGACACATAAGCAACCAGATAGCCCTGGTTGTCAACACGTTTATCCAACACATCGATGTTCACTGAAGGCAGAGAATCAGACCAAAGACTCCATGCCATATCAATTGAAGATCGGGTAAAATTTGTTTGTGTGGCCTCTTTGATATTACCACGGGAAAGAATTTGTTGTAAGGCCTTGAAGACAGCTGTATTGACTTCGAGAATCTTGAAATCCAGCATTGTTTTAAAATGTTCTAAGAGGGTTTTCCAAGAGCTTTCAAATGTGGGATGGTTAGTAAGGACATCCAAATAGTCGGCCAATAGATTAGTAATGCCGCTCAAAACCACGACAGTAGTTTCATTCCATCCTATCTTGTCTTTATCGGATACTGCAAGCGTCGGCATCGGCGTAGGGTCAGTGATAGACTGTAAATGTGCCTCTATTGAGGATAATAATCTAAAAATGACTGATTTCAGGCACATAGACCATGCTACTGCGCTGAGCTGATCTCCGTATGCATCGAATATCCTTAGCAACGTTTGAATTGCACCTGCAATAGTTAGACAAGGCTCCGCTCCAATGGCAGTTTGCACTCACTATTTCTAAGCTCCAATCTTTCATCTGCTGTAACAGATGTGAGTCGTAGCAAGAGAAGCATCCATAAAGCTGCGTCTGAAACGGCGCGGTCATCACCAGATGCTTTTTCAATTAGAGCTTCCTCGGTTGAATCTTCGATAAGATCAGGGCTAAGTGAAAAAGAACTGGTTCTACTAGAAATGAAATCTGACAATACCCAGAAAAAGGTAACAGTCTAAAAATTATTAGAAATGATCGAGGAGTTTTTTGGATTCAGTTTACCGTCAGTGAAATATTAAGATCATCATCTTGCGTACAGAAATGGTAAAGAGTGTCGACAAGTATTAAAAAGCAAGAATTCGGTAATGACGAAAGGAAGTCAGAACAGATGAGCTGAAGAGAATTAAAAGCAGAGCGGACTAGTTTAGCAGATCGAGTAGCAGTTACTTTTGCTTCGCGGTCAGAATCTATGAAGACACTACCAAGAATTTCAAATGCAATGTCCCAACCACTGATTAGCTTCTCTCCACATTGCTCAAGAATACTTTTGAGGCCCTCAAGAATCGTCTTGTGAACTTCGACATCGGTCGAATGTATGCCTACGGTAACTTGTCTATCTTCCATTTGAAGTGGATGAAGGGCACGACTCAACGCTTGAAGTAGCATGGTTTGGACGAGACCTCGTCGAACTTCGGAGTCTGCGAGTGTAGAAGTTGCCGCTTCAATCACAATTCTAACAAGGATTTCCGCAGCTCTTAGTCTGACAGAAGGTGTTGCAGAGAGAGAACAAGAAGCAGAAATCAATTCTGATGTCAACATCTGCCATCCGCTAGCGCTAGGCTCGTGTGTCGTCAATCTATCAATATTAATGCTTGCGATATCGCCTAATTTTGCTAACGCAAATAAATCCTCTTGATTCTGCGTAGAAGTTGTTGTAACAATACTATGGGCTCGTTTATGGG
The DNA here is from genome assembly GCA_004916875.1 of Botrytis galanthina. Classification (NCBI taxonomy): domain Eukaryota; kingdom Fungi; phylum Ascomycota; class Leotiomycetes; order Helotiales; family Sclerotiniaceae; genus Botrytis; species Botrytis galanthina. Next base: position 19,258 of record PQXL01000063.1, read on the forward strand.
CGTAAGAAGGCCTTCTTCCTTCAGGCGATGATGGATTAGAAGGTACTGGCTTTTCTGGTATCTTGAGGATTTCCTCTTTGCTGAACAAGTCACAAAGAGCTGAAACAACAGCTACAAATGGTTCATTTGGAAAATCAATAGTACTCTCTAGCAATCTTGTAGCAGCAGTTTCGACTGCTTTGATTTCGGTACCAAAGTTTGCAAGTAATGCAGAAGTATTGCTGACATCTTGAGTTTCTGGTCTTTGTGTGGTGGGAGTTCTCACGGTTTTGGAACTCGAGAATATTACCAAATCAGCTTGTTGCAATGTGCCAAGAACAATAACCCACGCCGATTCAAGCGTGGGTCCCAATGCGATCCCTAGATTCAGTAATGCGCGGAGGCAAAGCAAATTGCGCGTGTTGAGCGACGAAGTAGATGCATCAACCGGTACATGTCTACTTCGTTCAGGGTTGCTCACCAAACTATCAACACTTAATAGCCCTCTTGCGTTATTGAAAATGCTCGAGCTAGAAGACATATCCGCTGTGGGCGTTGTTGGACTCTGTACTTGAGTTGTAGTAGCTGTCAAGACATTAGACGGTACTGCCGCCTTTCCTAAGGTTGTCAGAAATGCGTCTCGTGGCGTCGCAAGCCGTAAAAGCCCTGCCACATGAGTAAACTTTTGAAATGATCTGACCAAGCCATGATAGTACTCTTGGTCCAGCGCCGCGTAGAGAAATGTTGAGCAAGTTGCCAAGATCGCAGGCCAACATTCGTCGACAATAGCGGCGCAAATCTTAACCTCTTGGAAGAGATGATGATCCTCGAGAGTTAATGGATTGATAGGAATTGGATTCTTTTTGTAAGAGGAGCTCCTCTCGATTGGTTTGATATCAGGGGTACTAGAACGTGAATCTGGAAGTTTTGACTCAATTTCTGAATGTCTTGGACCTTTTTTTCGAGGTCGCTCAGGTACCGTCAATGGCAGAATAAACTTTGCGAGTCCTTCGGAAAAGCCACTAATACATGCAAGAGTGAGAGCGTAGATATATGATTCGGGGATAGATGGTGCATCCGTCTTGTCTAGCTGATCGATACATGGTACCCTCATCGTACTCCATTGTGCACTCACTCCAGCGCTTGGCTCGGTTGAACTTACAGTGCTGCTAATGATACCAGGAACTCCACTAGCTTCGAGCATTGCTTGGTCTGAACTATTACCCTGGCTGGCAATTGGAATTGTAGACTGATGGCCAAGACCAATGACGGCAGGTTTTTCCGTGCTGACTCTGACGAAAGCTGCAACAAGATCTCGTAGTATATTTTTCTTCTCTTCTTGGGCATCGTACATGGAAAATATTTTCCTTATCAGAGCTGCTTCGGCAAAGATACCCCTCAGTACCTCCATGCAAAGTGATCGCTTCCACAAAGCAGTATCGTGGTCAAGCATGTGGGTGAGCAGACCTAAGGCCATTTCGCCTTCAGATGATAGAATACTCAAATGCCTTCTGAGAAGTGTATATAGAATTCTTGTGATCCTGACAGTCACTGCAAAGTTGAGCTTCTCTGAGAGTGCGCTGATGATGAATGGCATAACTCGGACCCGAAGTATGTTTGCTTGCTCAGGATGCGATAAGAATATGCCGGCATGATTAGTCAAAACAGATTCGATTAGCTCGAGGCCAAAGGTTTGTGGGAGACCTGTTGATCTTAGAAATTGAGGCTTTTGAGCCTCCGTCAATAAGCATATATCGTTGAAAACTCTATATGCATCCAGAGCGGCGGCACGCAGTTGAATAATTCCATCTTCAGTTGGGGCCTCGCCTATAGTAGGCACCTCCAAAGCAATTTCTATCCCATAGTTAGATAAACCCAGTGGTTTGGCAATCGATTTATGAACTCACTGTCCTCTGTTACCACTTTGTCGAATACAGAAACGACCAACTGCTGAAGGGTAGCAGCGGCTGTATTAAGAACAATCCCATTCTTACTTGCCTGAAGAATGGTACATATATTTAGAGCTGCAGCTAACAGCTCCCCCTTCAATTCATCTGCATAGTTTTGCAAAAGTGACGGTAATGCTTGGAGGATCTTCAATTGTACATCAAGACCAGCTGACGTAGCTTCTCGAAGTGCCTCCAAAACTTCTTTGAGCCTTGATTTAGGAAGTGCACGAGACACAACTAATCTTTGAAGGCAAACAACTGCGATTCCAGTAAATTTGACATTTTTGGTTCCGCAAGCAATGAGGAAAGGTGTCACGAAGTTTGGTCGTTGAGTGAGGTCTAATTGCACATCAGTCACAGTTATGGTGCATTTTCTGATGACAACATTATATCTTTGTCTACAAACTTACCCGCAGCTATTTGGGCCTCAGAAGTTGATCGTAGACCCTTGATCTCATCCAAACTCTTTTCTGCTGCCTGACATTGTCAAATCAGCAACGTAAAGGGGCCTGACTGAATGGCAGCCGCGAAGAAATGAACTTACATTTCTAAGATCTGTATGCTTTCTTTTACTCTCTTGTATAAGGTTCCCAAGCTCTGAGGCGAGAATCTGCGCCGTCATGTTGATTGGTTTGCAATACTAACCTTTCCATTATTCTTCAGAAGACATAATGTTCTTGCTGAGGTGTATTCATTGGTTCAGTTGTCCTTTATCAAGATGGACCACTGGTGGACTGTAAATAGACGTTTTGCCGAGGATTGGCCGACATTGACCGCCCGGAATTCTTGGAGATCAACCCCGCGATCAAACCAGCCGCCTTTCCTCAATAAAACTTATCAACCATTTACAACTTCCTGCCCTATTGCGCAACTTCAAGATATTTGAATTTTCAGATACTGACACTTTATCTACCATCCAAACCCAAGATTCCGGAAGAAAAAAGATGGCGAAAGTACCAAGAAACTTTAGATTGCTAGAGGAGTTAGAGAAGGGCGAAAAGGGTCTTGGAGCTGGTGAGTCGGATGTCAATAAGCATTGAAGTTTGACAACCTCTAATGATTCTCGTTATCTAAAGACGCTTGCTCTTATGGTCTGACGGAGGGCGACGATTTGTACATGTCCAACTGGAATGGCACGATTCTTGGTCCTCCACACGTATGTTTCTACTTGTACTTATTAGTATCCACTGGCTTTGAACTAACAACGGGCGTACCCATAGAGCGTCCATGAGAATCGCATCTACTCTCTTACCATGCATTGTGGAGAGAACTATCCCGATGTTCCACCAACCATCAAGTTCACTAACAAGATCAACCTTCCTGGTGTGCAAGATGATGGCAAGGTTAGCACACTATTTGGAGCGCCATGAAAAGTAGTCGGAGCTAACTGATGCTCTAGGTCGACCCTTCGAAGTTTGCATGCCTTGCGAACTGGCAACGCCACAACACGATGGAGACCGTCTTGATTGAGTTGAGAAAGTAAGTTTCAAAATGTACATATTTGCATAGTGAAGATAGAGACTTACAGTATTCAGATACATGGCATCTCCTACCAACAAGAAGCTTCCTCAACCACAAGAGGGTTCTACATACGATTAAGCACCTTACGCATTCACTAGACGAATCATGACACGAGCAATTTTGAGATCACAGCACTTATTAGGCTGTGGAGAGATGGGTGATGCATATGACATTTCTTTAGGTTGATACGGATGCATCAGCGCGGCGAAATTGGGTTTTATATCCCCGTTATGATATTTACTAAATGAGAAACAAACGAATAAAACAAGCGGTGCAGGTGATTACTTTCGCAAGGCTGCAATGATTTCCTTGAGTTCTATCCCCAATCTCTCTGCGCAAATACCCGTGAGAGAATAGCACACCAGAAAATGTGATAGAGTAACTTGCTCATCTTGATTAGTAGCCATCGAATTCCTAAATCGGAGCTGGCTCATGCTAAACTTGAAACTTCTTCTCTAATCTAGCCAATTTCTTGTCATGTCTCCTTTGGCCCCTCTCCCGTTTCCATAGTTCTTTCTCCTTATCCACTATTTCCAGTTGTTTCTTAGACAGTTCGACAACCTTGAGCGCCTCGTTCACCATCAAATATTTCACATGAGCGTCGGCCAATTGCAGGTCTTTCTCCCAGAATCCAACTCCCCAGCCCAATCCAGGCTGTTTCTTGTTCCACTTGTCTACACTCAAGCCCTCATTCTCTAACTGATCCTCAATCAGGTCTTCCCAAGTATTCTCTGCGAAAGCTATCTCCTCCAAATACTCTATTCTTTCACGAGAATTTACGCGCTTCTGTCTGGTGTCTATTTTGTCCCTCAGAACCCGGCTCAAATAGGGACTTTGCGGTTTTTGTATTCGAAGAAAGTTTGATACCATTGCTTTCGCAAACTTAGGTACGTGACGAGGCCCAGAGAGTTTTTCGAATGGTAAAGGACGAGTTTCGAGAAGCTTAGGGACACCTGGAATGGCTTCTGGATAACGAATCTTAAGTTTAGGAGGTTGAGGAACGAGCGCAGATCTGGTGGCTACGGATTTCCGGTAGTGTAGTAGGTCGTATATCTTATGTCTTGACTCTGCATCGCCATCGCCAGCGGCACGAATAAGTTCCTCTGCCTGAAAAATGACTTCGTCAGCATCAAACATATAGGCAACGATGTTTCTGAATGGTGCGAACGAACCTCATAGCCCGTTTTTAGTGCAGCGACAACAATTTTTGGGCTGTGTTCTCGTACATTTCGCCGGAACTGTTTGCGTACAAGGTGTTTTAGTGGATGAGTGAATCCTTTAGGTTGGAGCTCAGTCGGAATAGGAACCCGAAGACATTGTTCGAGCAAGGTCCTGTATAGCGCAATACCTTTGCATCATTTTAGCCTTGAATGTACGAGATTGAAGAATTGCGCTTACAGGCTATACGGTGACGACCTGATTTGCGAGGAATAAATTGGGCTGGCATTCATTTGTCGTTGGCTCGTTTCATTGTGCAGCAACACGTCCCAAAATATATAATGCAAACTTGATGCTTTACGCTCGCCAGGGTCGATCTTGGCGAAACATCACGTGCAAATAATTCATCCCCAGCTTGGATCTTTCCCATACCTTCTTTGCCTTATTATTGTAATCAAATTGAACAAGCGATACATAAAATTGTTTACAATTTCTAGTTTGATCGGTTTGAAAGATTCTCAACTGACTATTTAATACCTCCATGTTGCCAGGAATCTTGGTGCACCCCTAATGCAAATCATGGAAGGATTGATTCGCAATTTACCGGATGTTCTGTTATATGTAACCTCATTCCAGATTTACAGAACTTAGGCGTGCAAACTTGAGTTTCGATTACCAAGTCATTGGGGATGTAGCGTGGCTCATAACGAAGGAGGGCCATTAGTAGTGGTCTCTGTCGTAGTGGCTTCCCCACGACAAAACTATGGCTGCCAGTGGTTCTTTCTTAAAATGCAGATATGCCATGGTTGTTTATCACTATTTCGAGTTTGATCATTTTCTCTTATACCAGTACACGTATGGAATTCGATGCTAGTTCCGACGTTCTACTTGCTTGTATTATTTTCTACTCTCCTATTCAAATTAACCTGCCATTATTATCTATTTTACGATGTCTTCCGCACACCCTATAGACCCTGAAGATCCAAAACTTATCCCTATTGCAGCATCTGTCATTACTTCAAATATGACTAGTAGCCAGAGTCTCGCTGATGATCAACCCTCTCAAAAACCTCCCCTACGACCTAATGCCCCGACTTCACTTCCATCTTCCATATTGAGCGTCCCTTTGGGAATAGGCCGAAAAGTCGCCAGTGGCGATCGATCTTTCAATCCCAGATCGCGACAGTTGTGTGTTGTAGATATTCCTGGACTTCGGACACCTCCCCAAGGGTTTTCATTACAACATTCACAAAAATCGCCTTCCAGTACGGCTCCAATATCTCGGCATGCATTGCAAAATGATTATTTCGAAGGCCGACGTCTCTCTACACCAAGCCGATCGCGCGGTGGTCATGGCGAGATTGATCTACTATCATCAAGTGCATCACCTTTATTGCCGACAGAAGGAAGTCCAATGCTGGCTTCCTCGTCAAAGAATTCCCATATTAGCTCATTTGAGTATTCATGTACCACCGATAGTATGTCCTCAGTTCAAGATCGAATAGTTGCCCCATACAAGCCACGCAAACTAAGCTCTGAAAGTCTTACAATGGTCAAGAAGTATGTTAGAAGAAATACCGAGGGTATGGGCAAGAAACGTAAGCGTCGATGCAGAGGAACCTGCATCCAAGGACTGAAAAGGGAGGCCAAGAAAATAGCTGCAGCGGAGCGGGACTATAACTCGCACTGGCTTCCTCCAACTCAGGTCGCGCCAACGGCCTTGGAAGGCGCGATATTGCCAAACACTCGTAGGGATCACTACCTGCCGAAAAGACTAGGCAAGAGAAGGCTTATGTCTGAACCAGCCGCACCAGTTGTATCGAGAAGATGGAGCTCAGTCGAGATTGGCACACGCCAACTTAAGCTTCGTCCGCTACTGAAGCCCACCTCTGGCCAACATGTGCAAGATAAAAAACCAAAAACTCGACATTCTTTCTTTGATTCCAATCCTCTTGGTGAGCGAAACAGAAGTTCATCATTCACTGCTGGTGCTAGATATAACGACATGGTGCGCTCTCTTCGCGACAGGTTGACTGTTCGAAAGGTCACAAACAGTCAAATGCTGAAGCCTTCTGCTATAACCTTGAGAAGACCCAGCGCATCCAATATATCTGACATGAGTAGCAACATGGGAACTTCACCGTTTTTAACAACTCCAGGGACCATGTCTGGCATACCTTCTATTTCGAGTCGCCAGCCAACCTACTCGGAGAACCTACCACAAGATTCAGAGGCGTATATCATCACTCGAGAGGATGTCGAAGCTGTAATGGAATTGCTCCAAGCAGGTCTACTCCATACACACGAAAGTCGCCCGCCTGTCTCAGCCGCAAATGGCTCGAGCCAAGATCAATCACCGCGTGGGAGCAGGTTATCGTCATTGTCTTTCACAAGTAAAGGCGTAGTACCTATGGTGCGTCCCTCTTCCTGTGAAATTCACATACATGCAGCACAATCGGACAACTCAAAAGAGACCTCACAATTCGGTAACTCTACTACCAGAACATTTTCTCCTAATCTGCCTCGTTCCCCAACATGCATTGTGAACCCGGAAATTCCAGGAAATCCGGAAAACTTTTTGGGAATTTCCCAAACAAATTTTGGTCGGTTTGACCGACATTCAGAAGGGAATCCCGAAAGTGTGCACGAAGTAATTTGGGAGGAGCATAGTCAACAAGAATCTCATTTAAGTGAGAGAGAACAGTCAAAGTGTTCCAGTCAGGCCAGCACAGATCAAGATGATATTGCAAGCCCTGGACATGACGATACAACAAAAAGCTTTCATCATCGAGAAAATTCCGATCAAGAGCATCGACTCAGCAAGAATAAAGGCACCTTCGACCCCAACGATGCACGCATGTCCATCAGTAAATGGTCCTGGCAATGTGAGCCGGGCGTAAATGGGAATGATGCTAATTTCATTACTATCACGGAACAAGAACCACCTAAAGATCATGTAATTTCATTTCCTCCCCTTCCTAGAAAACCGACCAATGAGTGGCGTTCCCCACTCCCAGATATTACTATTCCCATTCGTGAATCCCGACTCTTGGGCGACATGATTTCTAGAGGAATTAATGCCCGCCCATCTCACTCGCTTTATAACATTGGAATTGATGCTCGAACTGCGATAAGTTCACCCATGTTAAGCGGTATGGCGACAACCCCTATAACGCGGAATTCATGGCTTAACGAAACTACCATCAGCCCCCCGGATAGAGTATGCTCGTGGTTGAATAACTTCGAATCCGATGCTCCGAAACGCCAAAAATCTGACGCTGGTGTAGAACGAAAAAGAAGTATTATCAAAGCACACCCCAAAGCACCAGCTCGCTCTGGAAATGCCACGGCAATTGGCTCTTCGCTTGGGTCATGTACAGGAGTTAGAAGATGTGCGAGCTCACAAACGCTGTCCAAACTGAGGAAAGTTACCGTATTTGATTGTTTGTCGGTTGAACCTAATCACTGCGAAGGGAAAAAATCATGGTTCAAGCACCTACAAGATGCCGCATTTCCTAAATTCAACATAGAAAGCGGAGCGGAGCCAGCAAGCTTCTGGTCGACGCTAGCCACTCGCAACAGCAGCAAAGATCCCGTCACACGTCCAATCCCATCGCCCCCCACAAGCCCCCACGGTAATCTGAGGGACGGCAAGAAAGCCTGCCATAACATGCAACCTGCAATGTCTCCAGACATATCAGAAACTATATCAGCACCAAGGTCGTCAGCTCGGCAAAGTCTATCTTTGATTCAGGATAAGTACGCTGGGATTCCACAAGTCGATTTGAATTTGTATCTTCCTAAGAGAAATTCGTCTTCGCCACGGATCTCCGCTGCGCGCGAAAGCCTGTTGAAAATCCAAGCGAGATTCCCTTCGTTACCAAAACCTGATCATAGTGGTATATATGACTCAGTGACGGGGATTCAAAGGAAAAACAAAGTGGAATGCTTGAAGGATTGTAGGCACTTGTTACACACCTGCGATGATAGCGCATGTGGTAGTAATATGAGCTCACCGAGTGTGGATTGGATTGGGTAATGGGTATGATTAGTGGAAAAAGCGAATGATTACTTCGAGATTGTATGTCAGTGTTATTCTCAAGCACTTGGGAACAGTGGCAACAGCTTGGAAATTGTGTTTCTTGTCGTGAGTTTTCAGTTATAGAGTAATGGATCTTGTGATAATGCTCACCTTTTTATTATCATCACTCCCTAGTCTCATTAATACAATTAGACTCATTGCTCAGAAGTTTTTTTTGGTTAGTTCACACAAGGCAATTAAGTCATGCCAAAAGCACGATTTAGAATCAACTTGAATGGACATACATGGGTATCTGCCCGGACTTCTTTCTGAACATTTTACTTCCGGGACAATGACTGTTGAGAACCGAAATTCCTCTATCACTTTCTCGATTTTAATTGAGGGAGCAATCGAACAGAAGACATAGAAGAGAAGAACGATATCGTAAAACCAAGCTAAGAGTAGAGTCAAAATGAGATAAGAAGGAAAAGGTTCGGACGAAAATGCAAGGGGAGATGAGAGTTAATGTGATCTCTTAAGACTTCCTGCAATATTCCATTTGCTACCTGCGTTAGATTTAAGCGGGAATGGGGGGAGGTAATACGTCTGGAACATCTGGGTAAGCCGGGTGCAAAGTATAATTCCACCTTCAGGCCAGGAACGCAAGAAACTTCGTGGGGCTTCAACACAAGCGTTGAAACTCAATGCTGGACATTTAGATCTACCGGTACTGCACAGGATACTCATCCAATGCTTCTGCGTTGTTGAAAATACATCCAAACGTCTTCTGGTCACTCGGGATATTCAAAAACCTCCGATAAGTTTCTGCCTCAGGCATAAATTCAAAGAAAAGTTCCCCTTCGAGTTAATCTGCTTCCCATTCTAGTAAGCGCCCGTCCCCTCGTTAATTTAAAACAATCTATCTTTCACAATTTAGGTTTCAACCACTGTTAATTCCATCCCATCTCGTTCTATCTCAAACCCACATTATCCAAGCGACACGCCTCTCTCTGGTAAGTTTGCTTGTCAACATCGTTGTCGAGATCTTAGCTTCGGTCATGTTGGTTCGTTTCGAGCATCTCCGTAAAAAATGTTACCAATAAGGAGAGATCTCGTCGTGTAATCTAGATCTCTTGGCTCGATTTGGTACAGACATGTTCGTCTATTGATGGGAGAGACAGGGGGGGTGGAAACTTGCACGGCATCGATGGGTAAAGGAACTATTGTTCCTTCATCTAAAGATCCTCCAAGCGGAAACATGATTCCTTGTGCGGGGGACAATGCAATTGAATATATACCCAAGGTAGGACGAAGCACTGTTTTTTTGCAATCCGTCAATCATTATTCAAACTCGGTGACTTTGCTTCTTCTTTGTGCTATTCATTCATTTTCTGTTGCTTGTACAGGTTACATTCGTTCTTTTCTATTCTTGTTCACTACCCGCTTGACTTTTTGTCATTTACTTCATCACTATCCCCTCAACATAAAATACGGGCAATCAAACCCTCAAATCAAACAATCGTAGAAAGCAATCATGAAGACTACATCAGGACTTCTCTTGGCCACCTTGGCAGCTTCCGTTTCCGCGGTCCCATTCAATCACGCATATGGCAACTCTAACGGGGAACATGTAAGACCAACATGGTCTCCTCCAAGCGCTTCATCAGCTGCCGCTCCTGAAAGCACTGCTTCATCTACAAGCGCCTCTACCGTTGCCGCTACTTCTGTGGCCTCAAGCATCGTTGCTGCCTCCAGTACTGTCGTTGTTTCTAGCGCTGTCGTACTTGCGGCATCAGCTGCATCTCCAACGGTGTATATGTGTGGTGATTCCACAATGGCTCTCGGTGGAGGTGGAACTGGAACTCAAGGTAAATATAACTCACCAAGATATTCCTATAGTATATATAGCTAATGACTCCAGGTTGGGGTGTATACCTCCCATATTCCCTCACTATCCCCGTCGTCAATGATGCCAAAGCCGGCCGCTCAGCCCGTTCCTACACCAATGAAAATCGCTTCGGCGCCGTCATTGATACCATAAAGTCTGGCGATATCGTCATTATTGAGTTCGGACACAACGATGGAGGATCCCTCACCCCCACCGATAACGGCCGCTCTGATTGTGTCGGAGCCGGCAACGAAACCTGCACCACAGACGCTGGTGTGATCGTTCAAACATACCCCACCTATCTCACCAATGCCACCGAGCTCATGACTGCGAAAGGTGCCCACGTCATCATCTCCTCTCCCACTCCAGACAACACATGCGAGACAGGTACATGCTCATACACATCCCCTCGTTTCACCGGGTATGGCAAGATCGTTGTGGGAAACGTTGGAAGCATGGCTAGCTTCATTGACCACGGTACATATCTCGCGAATCAGTACGCTGTTCTTGGTGCTACAACTGTTGACACCTATTATCCAAATGACCACACTCATACTTCTCCTATTGCTGCCGACTTGGTTGCGGGTGTGTTTGTTAAAGGTGTTTTGTGTGCGGGTTCCTCTAACCCTCTATACTCTTACATCAAGAATAGCACTGATAGTGTTGTCGGTACCTGTATTTAAGAAGAACAGTCAAGCATGGTGTTGACCAAATGACATTAGGGGGATGATAAAATACTTTACATGTATATCTTTAGCTGGAATAAATGTAGATATATCGATAATATACCATGTCGGCAATAAAAGGGTACGCTTGTAATAACATAATCCATATCAATCATGACAAAGTCTGATATTAGCGCTTATGTGTATTGAAAAGAGAAAGGCCGATCTACAGATAGATATGATCAATACTAACTTTCAAGAGATATATCATCTTATTCCACACGCTTGAAGCTACTAACAAGAACTCACAAAATTTTCTGGTAGACATGTACTCATGTGCTCCTTACCAAAGTTGAAGCCTTAAAACGGAACCATGGAGAGATCGCTATGGATTCCTTTGATTTTCTTCGACTTATTAACATTAGCAGCAACGTGTAGTCGGTGGCAAGATGTAGTTCCACATGCCATTTCTTCTACCATTACAAACCTGGTCTTCCCCGTCATTCTCAATTGGAACAAAAGACATACAAGGGCCCCCAACACCATAAATCTTTAGGCCTGGCATTGATATTTAACAACTTTAGCCACGTAAAAATGTCTTACAACATTGGAATAGGACTATTTCACCTGGGCTTGGGACATTATTGTATCCGGTATCTTTAAGGAACCCACCACTACACTCGCGTAGTGGACCCACAATGATTGGCATCTCTATAGAGCGGGCCTCCCGCGGGGGGACGTTTTGGGTAGCATCTGATGTTATTCTGCGACGTTCTATGAAAGATCTGTTGCGATATCAGGACTCGGGTAATTGAGAGCATACTTTCGCCTTCGCAGACTGCAGATAGTAGTTCCGCCTCGATGACAACATTTGAAGCAGCACTTACAGCGGCAATGTCGGTGTGGACAATGATGATGTTGAGGAAGATGATGTGCAATGAATGACTGAAGCAGCATTGATTAGGCACCACAGACATAGATCAAGAGGCAGGATATACTGAGGCAGGATATACTGAAGCACGAACGTGCATTCTTTAAAGAAGATATAGAAAATCAGGAAGCTCGCATCGACAGATCCTATGAGTTATGAGATCCAAATCGGAAACAAGAAAAGAAGATGTGCAGTCACAAGAAATTACAGCGCTCCAGCGCAGACGACAATCATGTGTACTAGATATTCATTTTAACCTAATTTTTGGCAGGTCCCTCACGGAAATGACCTGCAATCAAGAAGGCCATTTCTAGTGCTTGTTTTTCGTTCAGTCTTGGATCACAAAAGCTGGTGTAGTTCAAAGATAAATCTTCCTCGGCAAGCTCCTCGCTACCGCCAGTACATTCTGTCACAGCATCACCGGTCAATTCAAGGTGAACACCTCCAAGGTAGCTTCCTTCCTCTTGATGGACTGCCAAAGTCTCTTGAAGTTCGGAGAAGATATCTGTGAATTGTCTCGTTTTGATGCCGGTTGAAGTAGATCTTGTGTTTCCGTGCATTGGATCGCATTGCCAGACGACACTTCGGGCATATTCGCTATCTTCTACTGTTCGAATATGTTTGGGAAGAAGTGTGCGAACTTTTGATGCTCCGTAACGAGTGATGAGTGTTATTTTACCAACTTCTACTGTTGGGTTGAGTTTTCGAAGAAGCTCCAAAAGATCCGAGGAAGAAGTTGTAGGGCCTACTTTGACGCCAATAGGATTGGCTATACCACGAAAGTACTCAATGTGTGCCCCGTCCACTTGTCTTGTCCGGTCACCAATCCAAAGAAAATGTGCTGATGTATTGAAGTACGCCTTTCCATCCTTAGTAGGATCGACATTCTTTTCGGCGTTTGCACCGGCTTTTAAGTTTTGAGATGGGTCTTTGAGGAGTCGAGTGAGGCTCTGTTCATATTCAAGTAGAAGACCTTCGTGACTAGTATAGAGCTCAACTCCTCGAAGTTGATCAGCTGTATCTGCACCAATGGTACGCATGAAACGTAAACTCTCACTGATAGAGTCTACAATTTTCGAGTATTGCTCTTGCAAGCCTGGGTCCCGAACATGACCAAGACCCCAGTTCATTGGGCTATGCAAGTCGGCAATACCAGATGAAAGAGATGCGCGAATGAAGTTGAGAGTAGCTGCGGAGTGAAAGTATGCACTGCTGCGAGTCAGTCAAGTACCATAGCCCCACAGGCATCCGCTTACCTAACAAGTCTCTGTGGATCCAAGTTTCTCTCATCAATTTCGTAACCATTCAAGATGTCTCCTCTGAAAGACGGGGTCTCCTTGCCATCTACCATCTCTGTGGGGCTTGATCTCGGCTTCGCATATTGCCCAGCCATTCTGGCAATTCTGACTACCTTCTTGTTGGCTCCCCAGACAAGAACCAAACTCATTTGAAGTAAGAGCTTGATCTTTGATTCGATAGCGTTCTCCTCACAGTAGTCAAATAGTTCAGCACAGTCACCTCCTTGAAGTAGAAATGCTTTACCAAGAGCTACATCCCGTAAACTTGCTTTGAGCTGAATGATTTCCGTGGGAGTAACAATGGGAGGGAGACGTTGAAGTTTCGACAATGATTTCTCTACGTTCTTGCGGTCTTCATATATTGCATCTTGTTTGATCGGTCTTGTAGTCCAGGAACTTGGCGACCATTGGTCAACCTGATGCTGTGAGTCAATGGGTCTGGCCATTTGGGCTCCATCATAACCAATTCCTAATTCTGCTCTAGGGCCAAAGGTTGGCATTTTGAAGGAATCAGGTCCTATGATGCTATTCCTAGATTTGAAAGAATGAAGCTGTTCCGAGCTGTAATGCGACAGCCAGTTAGATCTAAAGAACAAAAAAAGAAAGTTGGAGAAATAATGTGACTGTTTTTGCGGAGGAGGGGTTCAAATAATAATAAAATTTAAAGTGTGTGGCTTTAAGGTTATTTCACATGGCCCGAGATTGTGGTTGGGTACCCCTCAGCCCCTCAGAGGATTAGGCTATATCAGGCTACCGTCGGGGAACAGGTTTGCCGATATAAGCCTGTCTGTCAGCCAGTATCAGCCCTACAGGTGTGGGATTTGCAGCCCCAATCCTAAACTTAAATCAATGATTGTGCTTGGATCCTCTTAGACGTCACTCTGACAGTCTTGTCTTCCTTGTGCAAAGTTCAAACAACAATTAACATCCACCAGCAAATCTTTTTGTTATCAAAAATGTCCGAGTCCCAACCTCCTACACTAGTTGAAGGTGCAACTACAGGCGATGTAGATGATGAAATCCCTCAAAAGGCCAAGTCGGCAGAAGATCGTAAAGCTGCTGCCGCTCTCTCCTCTCTCGATGCCCCTCGCGAAGATGACTCGTCCGCGACGAAAGAGGTAGATCAAGAGGCTGTGAGGAAAGCTATGGAAAGGTTGGCAGGTATTGGCGCCACGAATGGAAAGGTTGCAAAGAAGGAAGATGAGAGAAAGGTTGTGAAGAAGGTAGTGAAGGTTGAAGCGACCGATGTTAATTTATTGGTATGTTAACTCTAATACACAGAACTCAGTTATTGAACATTCATTTGAGTTAAATCCTCTTTATCCAAGATAAAGTCTTTGTTCTTAGCCACCACAACTCTTGCAGTCCTGCGGTCAGGTTTACTTTTACCGATCATGCTCTGCCTCTCCTATCCCCTCATCAATACTGCTTCCTAGCTATAATTTGATGCTTGATCCTAGTGCTCGAGGCTAATCAAATTTCTATTACAGGTTGAGGAACTCGAATTGACAAAGATCAAGGCCACGGACTTATTGAAGGCTCATGACGGTGATGCCACGACAGCCTTGAAGGCATACATTACCCCTGTGGCATAATACAATCAAATGAAGGAATGAAAAAATGGGTATTGATAAATTGAGCATGGCGTTAGAGTTACAAATATTGCTAGACGGCTGTCAGTGAACCTCTCAAATATTTCATCCCAAGGTCATAGAGTCTAGTCGAGAATCTGACCCCAAACTTTGGCATGCCAAACGTTTCTTAATGTTCTTAACGTGTTTCCTTATACCTATCTATGCAAATTTGACAAAAGCAGGAGCAATCCGGATGCCAGTCTCGGATAATCGGTATCCCGTACTTTGGTCGGCGATCCAGAGCAGTGCTACTGTATCGTAGTCATGTAGTGCCAGAGAGTACAAACTTTACCAGCTCCCCAGATTTTGATCGTTTTCAAACTCTGCCTTCCGCTAAATCGGATCCTCTTGTGTCTCGTAGATCGCTGCAATGCGAACCCAGAGGCTTACTTAGTGATGTAAAGAATCATGTAAAGGTATGTAACTTGAGTGCATCTAGATAGTATGCCCTTGCCTTGCAGAATCGCTCTTGCCAAAGATGACAACAAAGTCTTTTGCGTGTCAGCAACGACTCTCGCTACAACAACCAAAGAATTCACTTATTGCGGGTAGTTGCATATTCTTCTTACACAACTACTGCAACATTGCCGAACTGGTCTTGATATGTTTCACGGCTGTGCCAAGCTTCAACGTATGATCCATGGATAGCAACCTTGCAAAATATGCAATTTCCCGTTGGATGATCAAGAGTTAGATTCTGCGAAGTCGAAAAGGGATTGATTCGCATCTCAATTTGTGGCGCCAACCCTAGAAAGAAATCGTTGAACCGGTCAGCAATGATATGGTAACTTTCCGGGGAACTCTAAGAACTTTAAGAACGGGAGGGGTAGCTTGAACTGGAGAGTAGGGCTGCATAACAACATCATTAAGATTGTCTGTTGCTCAACGTCGAAGCAAGATGGCAGCTTGCAGCTTTAGGTCTCGAGTCCGAGATTGTATCTGCTTGCTTGACTGCTTGCTTGCCAATCCAAAGAGCCAAGCGCTGAAGATTCGATATATCAAAGAGTAGGACAAGATCGGATAAGGTTGTGAGACCCCAAATTTCATCTTGTGGGTTTTAGAAACTTCTTCTTCAGATGATATTTGTCTTTTCCAATCCCAAAAAACCCCTTGATTCTCTATTTCTCTTTTCTTCTCTTCTTCTCTTATATTCTTTGAATGTTGGTGTTTCCCCTCCCCTCAGCCGACTTCATGAGGAGCCGGAGTGTCAAATTTAAAGTTGGTACTAGCGTCAATTTTTGGACAGGAGGAGAAGAGATATTCACCAAGAGGGGCACAATCTACAAATTTACATATTCACATCCGCATTCACATTCACATTCACATTCACATTCAATTGATTACCCATCTTTCAACTTCAACTTCAAATTCTTTTCACTTCCATCTCCGAGCTGTGACCTTTCCATTAAAGAAGTTTTCTTCTCGAAAACTTCTTTCTATCAAAAACAACAACCAACCTTTTTTAACCAACCTTTTTTTCCCCCAGTTCGGTCAGTGTATAACCATAACAAATAATCACCAGAAGATACAAGTTATCAGGACCTGAGAGTCAAGATGGCTCCTCTGATCGTTCCTCGTGGGAATGTTTCTCCATCAAATTCTGAGCTCCTCCATAATACTATTGGTTTTGTGATTCCATCTTTCATCTTGTTTGGTTTCCGCATGTAAGTACAATATCTCACCCGTCTCGAAGCAGTTTGTGTATAACGGTTCAACTGACATGGTTGTTTATTGTAGTCTCAATGCTACCTGGGTTATGGCTAGGATGAGATTTGAAGATTGGCTCATGTGTGTCACAATGGTAAGTGGCATTAATCATTTCTTGTGCTTTATCATGGTTCATATCTAACAGACTTGCAGTGCTTCTATACAGTCCTCTTGATTTTGATCAATGTTTCTGCTCGTTATGAAACCAATTTGTTCCCTCCAGAGCAGCTGGCTTCAATTATGGCTGACCCTGACGACGTGGCTTCGCGCATTTATGGCTCTATCATCGTCATTCCACTTGAACAATGTATGCTTGCTTCTACCTGGTGCGTCAAGATTTGCATTTGGCTCTTCTTGTGGCGTCTTTGGTAAGTTCATCATTCGTTCTATTTTCAGCACATCTTTAAAGCTAACTCCTTCCAAGTCGCAATCTTCCAAATTTACAAATGGCACTCAAGATCCTCATGGGTTACATCGCTATTGGCTACTTCGTAATCATGTTCGTCTACTACATTGGTGTCTGTCGTCCATTCAAACAATACTGGGCAGTTCCGGTTCAAGATGAACAATGTGCGACGTACCAGCATTATTCCATCGTTCAAATGGTTTTCAATATCAGTTCTGATTTTGGCTTGATCCTCATTCCACTCTGGATGTTCTACATTGCACGTCTTCCACCTATGCGCAAAGCTATTTTGATGGGCGTGTTTTCTCTCGCTGTCTTCACAATTCTCGCAGCTATCTTAAACAAGTAGGTTATTGTCAAGTTTCAGGTTTTGATTGACTACTAACCCGTTCATCAGATATTACAACTTCTCGAGCCCTATGACAACAACTTATCAACTTTGGTACATTCGCGAATCTTCAGTTGCTATCTGGGTCGGGAATCTCATTTGCTGCTGGCAAATTGTTCAAAAGATCTTCAAGGCTCGCTCCTTCGATAATCAAAAGGCAGAGATTGAGATGCACCCAGAGATGATTGCTCGTATGCAAAATCCTTCAAATTACACTGAGAATGGTAGCCCAAAGCCAAAAGACTGGATGGATCAACTCATTGCTCGTCGCAAGGCACTCGGGGAACTTCTCTCTGTTGCTACTCGCTCACGTTTTACCACCCGTGCTACTGGCCGCTCGGGAGCACCTTTGAACTCTTCCAGTGAGCAAACTGCTCTTGCTAACTCTCGTGGAGATCCTGTGTATGTAATCACATTCTTATCCATTCTTGCATTTCCGCTCCCTGGACCAATGCTAACTCTTATCTCCAGCTCTATGATGACAATGGAAAAGGGTGACGAGGATGCAATATCGCCAACTCTAGCTTATAGAGAGAATGAGAAAATTGCTTAAGCAATCTTCTCTTTCTTACCTACGTCACTCCATAACTCGACTTGAACTTTTCGAACTGGGCTATGATAGAACCGACCGCTTGGTACACGTTATGATGTTTTGATGATTTTACGAGTTCTGACAAAAGATGATACACGGTAATGATTAGAAGAGGAGTTAGAAACGGATGGTGGTTCAATTGCTTTACTTCTATAGTTGATGTTTTCGAATCACCTCTTTTCTCTATAAAGATGTTTCATTGACCCTCCTGTACTTTGTAACTTTAGTTTCCGAGTCGCGCGAATGCTCGAATATGGTGGGAATTCCCATGTGTAATATAGTATTCTAGAAACTCTCTATACTCCCATCTTTGCAACATGCTGTGAGTTTGATGACCACTAGAACCGAGAATTGCAGCATAAACCGTCTTACTAGGGATCGCTGCAGAAACAGGGTATAATGCGGAGGCTAGTCATGATCCAGATCTCTGGTACTGATAACTGCACATGTCGGTTATGCTGCTTATGCATCTGCGGAATTCGATCATCTAATCTATGCAAGGCTGACGTGGCGGGGTAAATGTGCCAAGAACCACTCACGGAAGTTAATAAGATGGATATCTATTGACACGCGCCTTTATTCGTGTAGACTATTCTCTTCAACGTCACATTGATCTACATATGAGCCAGCAATGCACCTGCAAATTCCCTCAAGAATCATACATAGCATTCACTCGAATTAATCCCGAGGCTCATCGAATATGGGATAGTCTCCATAACTTTCGGAAATTAGACCCAAATGAGCATATGGTATAAAATGAATGTAATAATAAGTATCTGATGAATCACCTTGGAGTGAATACTAGAGTTGAAAACCATCCATGCCATAGACACAGTCACAGCTTACCTATCCATGTCTAGCACTCTCGCATCTGATAATCTACCTTTTTCATCTCATCAAACTCCTTCATTAATCTCTCTTTAGAAACCTAGGTACCTAGTCTGAAAAATCCTCAATCTTCGCTCTGATATGTTGATGGTATCGGGATTCGGGAAACGCTTCTCGGGAGATTTAATATAGTTTTGAGTTGGTTTAGAATTATTCCTAGAGAGAGGAGATGGGAGCATAGGGTCACCTATCCTAATTCGCGATACTGCTGTGCGGAAATGGTTGAAGGAAAGTTCATTGCCATACCTTGAAGTTTCCTTCTCGTGAGAAAATCTCAATTCGAATGGGAGATGGGGGGGATTATAAGGGCAAGGTAAGATTACAAGCTAGGTGCAGCGTGATGATGACATCTCGCTTAATTTTGTATGGAGACTCCGTGCTAAATTTCGGTACCTAACATTTGCTGACTGCTTCATGCTTACGGGCTCTGAGGTGTGATTACAATTTTAAATCTACACAGAAGGTGGCAAAGATTGATGTGAGTTTTCGAGAGATTTGTGATTGTGATTGTGATGAGAAATTTTATGTATAATCCTCCTCTTAAGCCTTGTGTACATCCAAGTAACGTCCACAGATTCTTGTGTATGGTATAATTAATGCGCTACCTGCGATTATCCATCTCGAACGGCGTTATCTGAATTTTGAAGCGAAATCGAGCTGTTGAAGTCATGGTCTTCAGTTTGTAGATGCTGCCAAAGTGTTTCCTTATAAAACATGAAGTTAGTCATTGAAACCTTGCAGTATCGTAGTAACAAAGAAAGAATCCATACCAAAACAACAACTCCCACCACATCATCTTCGTGAAAGCATCCCAACCTTGCTTGCCATCAGTCAGAGCGTCCCCAGTGTACGGACTATATTGCATCCAGACGCCAACCCTTCTGCATACGGTCTCCGAGGCGGCGAAGCACATTAAGATACTTGCTCAACTCTGGTGCTTGGTCCGATTTGCACCAGACCAACCACCAGAGCTGAGCAACTCTTAAGGTCTTAACGTAAGTATAGTAGGCTTGATAGCTGAAGCTGCATCCGGAATATCAGTTTGTGCACAATGGAAAAACATTAATGAATGATTTACGTACGATTGTCTACAGCGATCTAAAAAAATCCAACACAAGAGTAACGGAAACTTGTATAGTAGGCTTGATAGCTGCGGATCATTCCATACCGAGATTGAAGAATAGTATGTCATTCCCTGTGACCATAGCGTTGAGCAGTATCGTATTGATGGAGCCATGAAGACTTGTATAGTAGGCTTGATAGTTGGAGTTTCTATTCCAAGTCCGTTGCTGGGGAAAGCAAACATGAACCTGGAAATGAAGAAGAAACAAGTAGTGAAGGGTCTGAGGGAAGAGGAAACTTCGATGGTAGGAATCTAATCTTTGTGTGAAAATTCATTAATGTGTAATGCGAGCTTGACTTCTGGTTTCTCTTTGCTTGTAATATGTGCTTGTTAAAATCATATTGTTCCTCATTCAACTTATGTATGGTCCAAACAAGGCTAGGGCTCGGCCTTCGGCTCGGAGAGACTTCTGAATCCCGAGATCAAGATTTTCAATTTAATAAGATCAGATGAACAGTCCTATCAAGCCTTTTATTGGGAGAAACTGAATTATGAGGATATATGTCTTTGTGGTACTGAAACAAGAGACATCTAAATTTCTTCCTTGTATTTATGTTCTCAACTTCACTTATATTTGTTCAGATAGTTGATGAATATCTCATTTGAAAGAAGAGTTCTTTATACAAATGTAGCTGCGCCATTTTGAATGGCTTACGAAAATCTCTAATATACTTGACTCTATATATTCATAATAAATGATCGGGAAATTTGTCTGTGAATTTTCTTGATTCTTGGATACTTTGCCCAACAGAATTTAAGAATGATAACCCTAACATACCCTGCCTACATTGAGTACACACACCAAAACAATGGTTTAGACAACAGAGCTTAGAGGTTTGTGCCGGTGATGTGTGTCATCTAGGTCCCTCCGTCACTCCAGGACAGCCAAGTCATTGAGACAGCTTTACGATGAGTTAATTCTTATGCAGTGACCTAGAATTTATCTACAAACTTAAGCTTCACAGACAGCAACAATGAGATGAATTTAATCATAGACATATCCAAGAACTCGGGCTCATGAGCTGATAGAGTCAGGTCAAGATATAGAAACAATAACATAAATCTCCCTCCCACAAATACATCTCAGAAGTGGGGCAATGTCCACAACAGAAATGATCAAGGGGTATATAGATCCAGAATGTCAATAATCTGTCAATAGTAGGCTTGATAGCTGGTTAACTCGAACTATCACGCCTACTATATTGTTTTTGATCGTCCTAATTTCTGGTTCAGTCTTGTATAGTTTTTGGTTCTTTAGATAGATACGATCTCCAGAAGGCTGATATCGGGTTTTGAGGATTTGTGTGATCCTCGTGGCCTCTATTCTAGGGAAATAGGAATGAGCTTGCTACTCTTTTGCTACGTAAACCTTTTCTTTCACTACGCTACCTATGAGATGAGGTCATTCTCGATGCGTTTTGAAATTTACCATTTCATCAACATTTCATACTCCCTCTACAACAGATCCACATCCGTTTTGAACCTCTTTCACGACTTTACTGAGCAAATAACTTAGTTCCGTAGTCGTGGGTACTTTTTCCGCAAACAAACCTTGAAGAAGCTCAACTTATTCCCCGCTGCTGCTTAGCAGTTCTGCAATTTTCAAGAGAAGGATCGAAAGACATATGCATATATCTATTCGACGAAGTGGCAACAAGGCCTTCTGGATGAACAAGTCGATGCAGCTGTCTTGGTACGTTCCAACTTGCATCACGTATAGTCAGCACATGCACGCTTTCCCATTTAAATGATATTGTAATTGTCATGTTTGCATCAACATAGGTATGTAAAGTTAAAGAGAGCATGATTTACGACAGCGGACCATCTCTACTCTTGAAGGCTTATAGTGGATAGAGAGGCACCGAACTACATACTCTCTATGTAGCTCGTAGTTAGAACGTGAAAAAGGGGCACTAAATTATCTCATCCTTCCGCGGTCAATGGCCTATCGCTTATAGTTTGAATAAATAAACTACTCGTTGATACTTTTCAGACTCGTCTTGATCTTGAATCTTACATCTTGAATCTTATTCATGAATCTACCCGATAGAAAAGGAAAGCCTGGACACAATCCAATACATTGTCCTAGACAATGTATAATATTGAATACTGAAATGTTTTTGTGCCACGCCACAGTACTCCGTGACCTTGAGTTCCATTTGTTCTGCCTACGAAGCACGATTGGCATGATTTTGATCAGGCTTTCTGACCAAGCAAAAGAGGTATCCCTTGACTGAAAATAATTGAAAAATATTCCCCAGAAAATAAGATCTCTTCTAATGTCACACCCGTGCCTTAGAAATAGAATGGAGGAAGATTAAATGCACATCTCAGCTCGTTAAGATCTCCGCAATGATTGTGATAACTAGCAGCTGGCCGTCTGATTCCCTTACCCACTCTGTCCTCTCCTTCATAGTCATATGCTCAAGAGCCTCCACCCATGTAATTTTATTTGTCCTACACTTCCAAGACGTGCCTTTACCTTTTTTCACAGCTGACAAAGGCATGCCAAGGTAATTATAGTCATAAGCATGTAGGAGGACCCGACCCCTCTTATCTAGTCTTGCGTACACAACTTCCCACCACTATGGATTCTACTTGTCCCTTCTGACTCTACGAAAGCCCACGAAGACGCCTAGTAATACACTTGTGAAGTTCTCATTCTGATGAGGACCCGCCACGTTTCGTGTCCCCGGGAGCCGATAATTCGCGTCTAGAGATCTGTGTGTGTGTGGATAAATCAACCTTTATTTTGCGGATTTTTCCCTATGTTGTATACAGGAAAGGGGCCATTAGTTTGACGAAGTTGCAGTATGCCGCCCCATTAGTACAAATCAGGATAAACGGTATTTTTATCGTCTTCCGAAAATTATGGTAGAACATTAGGCTTTTGCTTCACCGCGTCAATATAGTCATGCCACTTCTGCGGGTATGAATAATAGTCGAAATGTCCCACGTCCGTTCATGGTTCACGGCCTTCTCCTTGCCATTGTTTAGACATCCACCTCCATTGAGGATTTGCGTTAAATCTATGCTCCCACTGAGGGCCCCATAAAGCCATGCGTAAAAGGCCTAGCTGCTTTTTCTTCTCTTCATAGGGTTTCACTGGGCTTGCCATCTTGAGCGATATGATTCAAGTTTTGATCGAGTTGGAGATTTTTCCAGCTCGCAGTTCGCTCATGGGTAGTGATTCTTCAAAGATAGCCCTGAGAAGAAAGCACTCTGCGATGATAAACGAATTTTAAGAGAGAATTGTTCGCTCTAGGGCTCGACTATAAGCGATTCTGAGAAAAGATTTACAACGTTGACATATAATTTAGCAATACAAGTAACGATGACAGCAAAGTGAAGCATAAATTGTGTTGAAAGCATTGGTGAAATAGATGGCTGAATGTAGATAATAATTAGACATGCAAGTGAACTTGTATCAAGAGGATGACTGCACTTGCGAAGTGATCTCAAACATCTAGATTTGTGTTAGTACTGCTGCGTTCTCTAACTTTACTATGTGATGTAGGCCGTTGCGATGTGTTGACATCGTGTGGTTTGGTTTGGTCTAACGGAGCAAATTGCTTATGTAATCATCATTGTCTCTTTTGGGGTCTGTCGTCTGTACCATAATTAGCAGCAGCCACTGATTAATCAATAATGTGAGTACAGATGGCCTGGGTACATCGGAGCGATGCGGAAGTAATATTGGTCATTCTGCATGCTGTCGTCACTCTACAAGGTTTTCCCATTTACGAGTATCTCTGACTAAGTATTGCTTTTCGTTCTCTCCTTCTCTTCCATATCTCATTCCCCTCGTTGTGATTTATATCGCGGATATCAAGACTCAAGGTCGAAATGTCGTATCCTCCCGTTCCTCTTCCAAATGGTAAATCTCACCATCCAGTTTCGCATCCTTATCTAATAAGAAGCAGGCCAAAACTTTACAGCCACTCTGCACAACACCACATACCCCGCAATCGACTCCGCAACGAAGTCCGACCATAGCAAACACATAGTCTTCATAACAGGCGCTTCGAAAGGTGTTGGCAGAGCTACAGCTATATCATTTGCGAAAGCTGGGGCTGAAGGAATTGCTATCGGTGCAAGATCGGATCTCTCGTCACTCGAGACAGAAATTCAAGAGGCAGCAAAGGCGGCAGGAAAGAGCTCACCAAAAGTCTTGTTGATTAAGCTTGACTTACTCAATCACCAGAGTGTGAAAGACGCAGTCCAAGAGGTTGAGAAGACTTTCGGAAGATTAGATATCTTGATCAATAATGCGGGATATCTAGCCGCCAGTCAATCAATAATTGACTCAGATCATGATGACTGGTGGCAGACATTTGAGGTCAACATACGTGGGGTATATTGGATGACTCGTGGGTTCCTTCCCCTGATGCTAAAGGGTGGACTCAAGACAATTATCAATGTAGCCAGTACTGGAGCAAATTCATTGCGACCTGGAGCTAGCGGATACCAAACCTCGAAGTTTGCATTGTTGAGATTGACGGAATTCACAATGACAGAGTATGCAGAACAAGGATTACTGGCATATTGTGTACATCCTGGTGCCGTTAATACAGAGATGGCTAAGAAGTTACCGGCATATCTTCACAAAGGTATATTGTATTCCTATAGCTAATAAAGTGCTAAATAATCGAAGTCTGCTTGCTAATCTCTGAAAATAGTCCTGAGAGATGATCCGGAAGTTGCGGGCGATTCAATGTGCTTTTTATCTCAAGAGAGAAGAGAATGGTTAGCTGGCAGGTACATAAATTGCACCTGGGATATTCCAGAATTTTTGAGCAAAGAACAAGATATCGTGGAACACGACAAGTTGAAGGAGAGAATGTTATTCTAGACAAAACACCTATGTAGTGACACAATCTAGCTAGCATTGGCTAAAGCTGCAATGCCTCGGCATCTCGAGCTATTCTGCTAGAATCATTGCTTGAAATGTGCCAATGAAAGCACGTACTATATATGCACTTCACAACTAGGGAAGGTATTCCGATGTCAATTGTTTGTCAATCCCTTGAATGATCTGACATTGTTTGTTCCCGGATTACTTAATCCAGCGTTCCGGCTAAGAATGCGGAGAAAGACTAAAAGGTGGGCCGTGGGGGGAAGCACATTTACCCCAAGTTCTGGACGTCTAAAATAGACCACTAACGTCTTGTGCCCCTCCTGTGACTATGTTATCGAAGTTCTAGATGATTTGTTGAGTTTGTTGTCATTAACTACCCCGCTTCGGATGAGAAGCATTGGCTCATGGAGCGTCAACCCACGAAGAACCATGATTGTACCACTGGTGCAAAGTCAAGCGGCTTCGTTATACCTTTCCCCCGCGGAGGTGATATCGATCGCTGGATACCCTAGCCATTCATAGACCCGAGATACTTCTTGATTCACTAAACAAGCATTAGCTCCTACAATTGTTTAAAAGACGCTGTTTAAGACAGGATTTACATACAGTTCTGTCTTCAATTATCGTTGCTTCTTCTCAATTGCATATCATTGAGCTTCTAAATTTCTAGGCTGTGCAGCTGAATCACATCATATACAGTTACACGGTCTTCTCTTCTCAACTATCAATCAAACCCATAACTGCAGAAGTCATGTCTACCCTTCGAAATGTTTCACGTATCTCAATCAGATGTCTCCGATCCCATCCTCGTCCTCTCACACGCACGTTCTCTGTCCTTCCACATCTCTCCAGTCCGCCATCTCAAACACGCCAACCACCTCCTGCGCCAGACGCTGAAAGCGCAGCACTCAAGAGTGGTCAACCCTCGACATATCTAGGGACCAGAAAACGTCTGCCTGAATTTAATTTGGTCGATAAGGTGGTGTGTGTTTCCGGGGCTGGCAGAGGATTGGGATTGGTACAGGCGGAAGCTTTATTGGAGGCCGGTGCTAAAGGTATGCAATTTCAATAAAGATTCGAGATCAATTCTAGATTGAATGATTACATCTAACAAAATAGTATAGTATATGCCCTTGACCGTCTCGAAACCCCCTCTCCTGATTTCGATCGCATTGCACAGCGCGCAAAGGAAGAACTCGGTACATCGCTTTCATACCGCCGCATCGACGTACGAGATGTCGAAGGTCTAAATTCTATAATTGAGGAGATAGCTCAGAAAGAAGGACGAATGGATGGCCTGATAGCAGCAGCTGGAATCCAACAAGAAACTCCAGCTCTGGAGTACTCGGCTAAAGATGTCGATTTAATGATGAGTGTTAATGTGACCGGTGTTTTTATGACAGCACAGGCGGTAGCAAAGCAGATGGTGAAATTTGGCAATGGAGGAAGTATAGTGCTTATTGCCAGTATGAGTGGAACTGTAGCCAATCGAGTTCGTCTTCCCCTTCCCCCTTCGACTTGATATCCCTACTCACTAGTGATCTTCAGGGTCTCATATGCCCCGCTTATAACGCATCGAAGTCCGCAGTCCTACAACTTGCGCGAAATTTGGCTAGTGAATGGGGTGAATATAGCATTCGAGTCAACACCATTTCTCCAGGATATATAGTGACAGCTATGGTGGAAGAACTCTTCAAGAAATTCCCAGAAAGGAGGACGGATTGGCCCAAACAGAATATGTTGGGGAGATTGAGTGCCCCGGAAGAATACAGAGGGGCGGCTGTGTTTTTGGTTAGCGATGCTAGTAGTTTCATGACAGGTACGTTACACTTGGATATAAAATCTAATTGGGAACAGATTACTGACCGGTTTTCTTACAGGCGCGGATTTGAGGATGGATGGCGGACATTCAAGTTGGTAAACGTGTTTTTGAATTTGGGGATTCTATAATTAGTACGCGGAGCAGGAAGTATTGGATGAGCCTTTTAGCGTTGTATCGATCTACAAATGATATATACATAGTGTCAAGTTCTCATTCCTAGTCAAAATAATCAGCCCATATCCATGAATAATATTGATACTAGCAATTTACTACACTTACCTAACAAAAAGAAAAAAAGTGTGTTAAAGCTTGGAACTTCGAAAAGATTCCGAGACTTATGTTTTTTGCTATCTTTTGCTATATTTTTTTTCTTTGCTATTTTGCTATTTTTGGTCATAGGGCTTCTCAGCTGGTTGAAAGTCGAGTTACACTTCCTAATCACTGTACCAACTAATCACGGTGTTGTTGGACGTAAAAATAAGTATATGGGACAGTCTTAGGGCGGGGTATGGAATGAATATACTGAAGAGAGATTCACTGTATAATTGTGAGCAGATTGGTGCACGGCCGAGTTGGGTTGGAGTTCAGTTAGGTGTGGAAGATGGTATGGCTTGATGTATATAGGATGGTAAGTTATGGACGTTATGATATGGATAGTATTGACATTTCATGTATATACTCTCTAAACTCCTGAGTTGCCGAGCCCTTTGGAATTTCTTCTCAATCATCTTCCATGTAATCGAGTATTTATCCAGGAATAGGAAATCAATACATAAACAATCTGAATTCTCTCCACAACCGTTCAACTACCCCAAACTCCCCATAATATAATCAACACCCACGCATCTCGGTTTCCACAAATCCGTCTCGTCAATCCCCCATCCCGGTCTCCCGGGTCGATATCCACCGGGTCCATGCTCTCCTCTCCCAGGAGGCTGATCATATCCATCGCCAGGCCCAGGTCTATCTCCATATCGATTTCCAGGCGGTGGATGTCGAATTGGTCCATTGCCTCTCCCCAGCATCGGCCACATGGGAATATAACATTTTTCATCTGCGGCGCATCTATTTTCGCAGCTTGTCCATTCACCGGCCCAGCCGAGCCAGGCTTTTAATTCTTGTATCCCGTGGATCCAGCGGAGGATTTCTTTGTGATTTTGGGGGCTTAGATTGGATGTGTCTTTTGAGTTTGGGGATGGGTGGTTGAATGTGGTGTTCCAGATATTTTCGACGGAAAATCCAATGTCGATTAGGATGTGGCAGATTCCGGCTTGGGTTTCTTCGACGGTCCATTTGAGGGAATTTTCTTCGGGTGTTAGATAGATACCAAGGGAAGGGGAAAGAAGTCGGGTGTGGTGGTAGTGACAGCGGGAATAGATGGTTTGGAAGAGAGTGGAGTCTCGTTTCCAGATTGAAGGGTCTTCCTTAGGCGATGGATATTCGAGGAAAGGGAGAAGTAATGAATGAGTCTGGCCCCGAATGGATGACATCCACTTTCTTTCTGCTGTTTTATTGGATGGCGGAACCAGAGGATAAGTCTGTAGGATTTGAAGGAGCTGAGCTAGTGGTGAAGCATAAGTTTGAACTATTCCGTTGGTCATCGTTGTCCAGTCAATACCGGTACAGTTCGAAGATTGACCGAGTAAATTATCGAGAACTCTCTCCGAGTCCACTTTCATTGTTGCTGCTTCGTCGGTACTGATATCGTCTAAAGTATGGGATCTTCTCCTTCGCATCAAAGCGTTCAACGCAGTCATTCTTGCATTCTCATCTTCCAGATCAGCTTTCCAGAACCCTTCACTTGTTAAATTTAATATTTCCCTTTCTAATATACCTCGCGCATGTGCTTGGCTCTCGAATTTGGGAGAGTAGTAGTTGAGGATCCCACATGTGAGCAGTTTGACTCTGGTTTCGCCAAGTCCTGGTCCTTCTCCAGAAGAACCGTAGTGAGCAGCAGCGCTTGTGAACCAACCCCAGCCTTGACTTCGAAGGAATGGTTCTCTCTCGGAATCATGTCTGAAGTTTGGTGGCATAGCAGGATGGTTTTCCGTGGGATTTTTCGTATGTGTAGATTGCGGCGACCGAGTCGTTATAGATGGTAGTGGAAGGTAGGATGTGAAATTCAGTTCTTCCTTTTCATATATTTCTTCTGGTGTGTTTTGAGGAAATAAAGGAGCTGTAACATTCAAATGCTCCACTAATCTTAGTGTTTCACTCTCGAAATCACACCAGATCATCTCAAATCCAGCATTCATTCTTACAAACCCTTCGACTCCCCAGCCTCTTCCGCCGAGACCTCTTTCGTGCACCCAGGAGCAGAGGCCTCTTGCTCTATCATACTCTTGTACTAAGCCTGGTCCAAAGTGTCCATTAGGATCTGGGCCAGTTACATTGCCGTAGATGTGGAGCATTTGTGTATCCATTCGACCTGTGCCCATGAGCGTAGCGGATTCCCCGTCAAAATAAACGCATTTCGCTGTGCGAGTAGTTTGGAATGTAAGAAGATGGGAGTTTCTGGTAGAACCCATAATCCCATAGGCCATCTCACTGAAGAATGATTAGCAAATAGTTTAACCTGGCATCACTCGCGTTTTGCGAGTATAGAACAGAGTGTATGATCATGAACGTAACCGCCAGAAGCTATCTAGAATAGCGAACTAGCTGAAAGGAGAGCCTTTCATTGGCATTACAAGGCTTGCATTTTTGGATGCAATCCAGAACTCATTCATGAAATTACATCTTTTGGATCATTTTTTCTTTCTTTTTTGGTTGAATTAGACCCTTCAGACACCACACTCACAGGTTAAGATTAGAAGCTCACCGGAACGCTACTTTGGCAATTATCCAGGGGGAAAGGATTGCTAACCGAAGAACAAAAACATTGAAATATACTTACATGTCGAAAGAACCCCATTCTGGACTTTCAGGTAGAGAGTCACCGTCTCTTCGGCCATGATACACTTTTGTAAGAGGAGGTATTTCACACGGAACAATACTATGCCCGCTTGGAAAGAAAGTATTTGGCCACTGTTGAAGAAGTCCGTAAACTGATGCGAAATAATGAGGCGCTGATGAAGAGAAGTTCAAATTCCATTCCGAACTATGGGTTTTGATAGACCCGAAAGACTGAAACAGAGGATATTGAAGTTCAGCAAATGCTGTGACAGAATGGAGGAGAAAAGTTATACAGAAGACAGAAACATAATATAATACCAACATCATTTCAAGATCGATGAATTGCCACTACGAACTATACATAATGGAAAAGAAAGAAATTGAAGATGCATCTTGAAGAATTTACTTGAAGATGTAAATATAATTCATGCCGCGTAAGCACTGTTGAAGCATTCGTTGCCGTCGAAGATAAGGAGTCTTACCGCCAATCATAACCTGAACCTTGCGATTCAGGCTTGAAGTCTAGGCTAGCTTCCCCAGAAACCGTTGAAGCTCATCAGCGCATCATCAAGCTCCATCGACTATTCATTTTCACCAATAACGTTGCCACCAACCTTCATCCCTCTAAACAATTTGACGTACTGGAAACATGGGAGCATCGCAATCCAAAAATCTAGCAAAAGCTTCTAAAGCAGCCTCTTTATCAGCTTCCAATACTGCACGCAAATACCCAACTCGAACCCCGCCGGCTTCGTCTCCCCGCACAAATGTAGAACCAAGTCAACCAAGCCCTTCTGCAAAACTGGGGCCAACTGTTCATCCAGAGGCAAGCTCCTCATCTACAAAGAACCAATGTTTGTTATTTTCTATCAATGCCTTTTGGCCCTTCAATTGGAAGTGTTGGACTAGGAATCCGCCTGCTAATGGAATATCTTATAGCGATAAGTTTTGATGCATCCGATCCAGATATTGGTCTCAATTCTCGCCTTCGTGAATTAGGTCCTGTTACACCTTCACCTACTCTCTCCAATTCATCTACTTTCAACCGAGCCTCGGCGCAAGATCCCATCACATCCGGCAACAATTTTATCCCTTCTGCTTCCACACCTTCGCAGTCGATATTTCCAACAGCAAACAATCCTGCAGTTACCCTTCTGGCGGCGAGATCTAGAATAGCAGAAGAAGCAGAGAGGGACTTCGAGAAAATTGGCAGGAAGGGATTCCAGGGAAGGAAATATCTGGACGTTGCGACTATTCGAACAGTACTGGTTTACAGGTCTGAGGGCATGCCTGATTCCGAAATTGAGGAGAGATTAGAACTTAGACGTGGTATTGTAAAGAGTTTGGGAGGCAATGTGGTGAGTGTGGCAGGTGTATAATCAGAGGGATGAGAGAAATCCAAGGCTCAGATCGAAGTCCGAAAACAAGCCTACAGTGGCGATATCATTTCAGCCATGTGGTAGGCGTTACAACCTATCTTCGACTGTTCTATCATATGCTTTAAATGGATACGAAGTCATTGGCCATGCCAATAGTGTACAGTATAATGAATTATGAAAGGGCTGGTGAAAAGGAATGAGCGACAGTCTAGACGGTGTATGAGCCAATGTAGGTAGGGATATTGTATTATATGTCACCAAAGAAGATTGCCTATCAAGGGAAGGCAAGGCTCTGTGAAAGAAGCAAGAATTATTGCTAGAAAAAAGCTATGAGTTATGTGCAATGTGCTTTGATACACTTGAAAAAGCCGTTATTAACAATACTTGGGCAAATCATCACGCAGGATTCGGCCTCGACATGTCTTCATATAGAATATTGGTTGAGCACATTTCCTGACTTTTGTGGCCTATTGCTCTTGAGAAGTCCTAGAACTGCTTGTGAATAACAGGTAGCTGGGGTTTGCACCGCAAGCAAAGCAATATAGTAAATTCCATCCTCACAATCCATGTCACAAGCAGATTGCGGGGCATATTTCTGAAGCTATTCTGCCGGGCGGTGTGAGACATAGACAATTATCAAGATTACTATCTGGGACTCAATTCAAACCACTTTCTGGTGAGTAAATCCATTGAAGAACTTTGCATTTAATATCAAAAGTGTTCTAGCATTTGGATCTCTTCTCTTTGCATGAAATATGTCCATCTATCCTCCATATATGAATACTCACTCACAATAAGCACCATTTAATTGGTCGATCACTTCCATGTCGAAAATTGTTCGGTAACTTCCGAGAATCATGCAACTTTATATCCTCGCATCATCGCAACTCTTATCAAGAGCTTTTGAAGCTCGACAGTCGCCCTCGCAATGATTGTCCGGTCTCCTATATTTGCTGGTGCTTTACGGCAAAATGGATTGGGAAATGTATGCCTTTCATGCTCCCTGCGAACGGAATTGAGAGGAATCCGAAGAGCTGGGAGGAATTTCTCGAATTCAAATGGTAGGAAAACAACAATAGTGCAAAGATTGGGGACTGGCTATTTCTTTACAAATAGAGATCTTTTCGGGAATGCAGGAAAGGGTGGCATGAGTACTTCTGTAGATGGACTCAGCAGGAAAGACGTAGATGGGGCAAAAGAAAGCATCGACAATGGATCTACGATACCGGCCACTGCAGAATTGGAAAACCTGCCACCACATCGACGAAGGCGGCATAAACAATCACTCGAACAGCAAGGTGATAAAGAATTCCTTCCTGAGAATGCTTCCACCATCCACGCCGACCGCGCGAGCGCACTTCCACAATCTTCCATAAAACGACTATTATCAGTCCTCTTGTCACTCACCAAACCCCGCCTTTCTATGCTCGTCGTTCTTACCGCATGCTCAGCCTATACATTATACCCAGTACCTTCACTTTTATCCTCGACACTTCTTGAAACACCAAGTTTGAGCCCCCTTACCCTTCTCTTTCTTACGACCGGCACGGCCCTATGCGCCGCTTCCGCAAATACCCTCAATATGCTTTATGAACCTAAATACGACGCACAAATGTCACGAACACGAAATAGACCTCTTGTTCGAAAACTCATTTCGCCTGGTGGGGCTTTACTTTTCGCAATTGCGAGTGGAGTTGTTGGGGTAGGAGGTTTATATTATGGGGTCAATCCCACCACTGCATTTTTGGGCGCTTTGAATATTGGGCTATATGCTGGTGTTTATACGCCATTGAAAAGAGTTACAGTTTTCAATACTTGGGTCGGTGCAATAGTTGGAGGTATTCCTCCATTGATGGGATGGACCGCTGCGGCTGGACAAACTTCCTCACATCTTTCTTCTTCCTCAACACCTGAATGGCAGGATTTACTACTTGGACCGGATAGTGCGGGAGGTTGGTTACTAGCAGGATTGCTGTTTGCATGGCAACTCTCGCATTTCATGCCTTTATCCTGGTCTATTCGTGAAGAATACAAAGGCGCCGGATATAGAATGTTATGTTGGGTAAATCCTGCCATGAATGGTCGCGTAGCTCTCAGATATAGTATTGCATGCATACCCCTATGCATCGGACTTTGCTATGCGAATGTAACTGAATGGACATTCGCAGCAGCTAGCATGCCTGTAAATGTATGGTTGGTACGAGAGGCTTACAGGTTCTGGAAATACGAGGGCCAAAAGGGAAGCGCGAAAAAGCTTTTCTGGGCAAGTGTTTGGCATTTACCAGTCGTACTTGTCTTGGCAATGGTGGAGAAGAAGGGATTGTGGAGTAGAATTTTATCAGTGATTTTTGGACAGAGAACAGAGGATGATGAGGAGTGGGAATATGTGGACGAGGATGAGCATGAGGAAATACCTGTGCAAAAATTGCCTGTCCCAATAGTCGCCTCAGCAAATTCGAGTAGATAAATCGTGCGGAAGAAAGATTTGTATGTTGATAGAGGTTCTTTTATTTATCTCTACCTTTGTATTTTGCGTGTACAATACTTTTCGCGTGTGGTTTTGTAGATTTAAACTTACCAGCAGGCGTGCAATGTTAGAAATCTTACTCTATATTTTTAAGATCGCGTCTCTTAATCATGGGCTACATGTGTGCCGAGATGTTTTGTTCCTGACATATGTTCCTCCATCTCCTTTTTCTGGCCTACCAATAACACGATCATTACCTCTCAAGATTCAAGCCTATCTACATCTCATCTATACTTCCTATCACCACTTTGTTGTGTTTTTATGTTTCGACACGGGGCGTAAATACATAATTCGTCCTGGAACTTAGATTCAAAACCTAGCGTGTTATATTATGATGGTATCTGCTAACTAGTATTCAGCGAGATACTACAGTGCGGTGAATACTGCTTTTCAGCGCAGACATGACTCTTTCGGAGAGTGGAGTATGACTTCGTTTGGAGATATCACAATAAGTCCTGAGAGGAATCAAATTCAGCTCTATTCGATTTCAATCGACAACAATGACTCTCTTGAAGAAGAAAAGGTCATGGAATGACTGTATGAGTATACCATCCTCAATACAAATATCACTACATTCCCTTCTGTGAAAAGATTCTGATCTTCCACCTACAACCTCCAATACAATTCAAAGATTCCGTTTACAATCAAATACCAAAATATCTTCAATCAAATTGAAGTTTCACAGAGTGCTTCGATACTTGACGTTTACGGATTACGCTCTTCTCATCGCTATTATATCGACAAGTGTTACAGATTCACAAAGAACCTATCTAATTTGATCTTAATGTAAGTTTCCCATGAAACTATTTGTCGTACAATTATCTAACTTGAATCAGCCAAGTATTCGTGTCAATAGACTCGTCTCAGAGCATTTAACATCTTTCTATCGGCGTCTACTCCGTTCATCACAAGATGTGTAACACAGTACTTGTCAAAGGACCGTGCTGGTGCGACGGCAATAATGGCAAGAGAGTCACCGTGGGCCAAGGTGTGAAAATTTGCAAGTATGTAGAACTTGGAGGCTTGCACGATGAGTATGAGCCACGTTTTCGGGAAATAGAGATTGTCGAAGGCAATTGTGATAAATGCCCACTTTTAGAGGCCGAGGCCCGTAGATTGGACACGGAAGCGCGAGAAAGGGAATGGATGGAGAATGAAAGAGCAGAGGCACGAAAAGTAGAGGCACAACGAGTAGAGGCACGAAGAGTGGCAGAAGAGCGGGCAGCCCAGGTAGCAGCGCAAGGAGGTTATCAAGGAGGATACTAAGGAGGATACCAAGCAGATAATCAAGGAGGTTATCAAGGAGGCAATCAGGGAAGCTATCAAGATTCCCATCAAAGTCATCCTCGAAGAGTCCATCGAAGACGCAATCGCTGATTAGTATCCGGTATTATAAAGATTACAAGACACTGAAGCTGAAGTGAGGGTGAGCTCTATTTACTTCTCGTTTTGTGCAATTAGATCAGAATTATGCGTTGGACTTTCGTAAAAAGTACAGATATTTTATCGTCCCCTCGGCTAGTCTCGAGCGTCGAGTAAAGAATGCAAATCTTTTGCACTTTTATCAAGTTATTTGATGTGCGATGAATTGCAGTCAGTACCTATGAGTGCAAACTTCGATGTCTTATTACACTTGTAATCGATATCAGTCTTATCGGTCTTCTGTCCATAGGAAAGGCGTAGATGTACCTTTATATTACTCTATAAAGTCGCCGCGATTTCTCACGGGATCGGGTGACTAGGCTTTGATCTTGCTTAAGTTTGTTCCTTTCCACCCCATCTGTATATTTGGTCTACGAATCGCAAGTGCCGGATATATATTAGAACCCACGTTTATACTCTGCATAATATGTCTTGTTCTATATAGCGAACTCCTATCATTCAGCGATATAGGGGAAGAAGGTCTATGGCTGACTTTCTCTTCGACTCATGAATCTTTTGGTAGAGAAAAGTCATTGATCTTGAAGACGCAGAATTGACTCCCTTCTGAATAAATTACAACGAGTCTTGGAGATGTTCAAGTGACTCCGAAACAGAATCGTAGTGACTCTCTCCTCGTAATTCTTAATGACTGTGTGAGCCTAGTATTCTCGACACAAAAGCGTTCCGTTTCCTCTTGTGAAAGTATCTGACCTTCGATCTTCAACACTATCCACGATTTCGCAAAACTGCAAAACTTCAAATATTCGAGAGTTCGGGAAATAACATTACTTTCCATCAATATCATACCGTTACCCTCGATCATCTTACTGCTTCGTATTTACGAAATACTTCCGATCTGCACGTTGCTGAAAACGCCTATACTTTCTGTACTTACTACGGACTCGCGAATACACTTTTCAACGTCATTGTCGCTAGCATTATCATATCACTACCATATCATCAACAAGTCCTCGGGAAATCCACTTGAGAAAGTTATTTTAAAACACTGCGCTTCTAACACGACATTCAGGACAGGCCGATTAAACGCATTCACAGAATGTTTTCAACCATCAGATTTCCTGCCCCTAAGTTCCTAACGTGCAGAAACCATATCTATGTCGGACCATGCTTTTGTAACGGCAAGAGCGGCGAAGTTTTCGTATTATACAGCCGTGTAATACCATGCGGAATTGGAGTGGATCACCCCCTTCGTGAAGACAAAATACATCATCAAAGGATATGCAAATATTGTCATGGTGAGAAGTCAAGGGCAAAAGAGGGAGATGAAAGAAGGAGGAAAGATAGTGAGAGAGAACAAGGCGACAAAGAGGCACTAGAGATGGTGAGAAGAATAGAACAAGCGAATAAAGCGAGACAGAGAGAATTGAGAGAGGAGAAGGAAAGGAAAAGGGAGGAGGAAAGGAAAAGGGAGGAGGAAAGGAAAAGGGAGGAGGAAAGGAAAAGGGAGGAGGAAAGAGAAAGAGAGAGAAAGAGGGAAGGAGAGGCAACGGATAGAGAATTAAGAGAGAATACAGAAAGAGAAAGAAAAAGAGTGAGAAGTGAGATAACCAGGAGTGGGGGAAATGAGAGGAGTGAGAGGAGCGAGAGGGGTGAGAGGGGTGAGAGGGGTGAAAGAGGCGAGAGGGGTGAGAGGACTAACAGAAGAGAGCAAGTGAAAAGAGAAAATACGAGCAGAGGGGGAAGATTGGGAAGAGGAAGACAGGGAGGTAAGAAGATTGATAGAAATGAGGGTGCTCAGAGAGATGGGAGAGGTGTAAGAAGCGAGAGGGGAGAGGAGCAGGTGAGGTGGGAAAATCGAGAAGAGAGAGAAGCCGCCAATACTGCACTCCAAGCGGAGATCGCATCAATCGATCATGGAATCGACTACTGGTAAACATATGATGTTTGAGGGGAGGCTCAAATTATGAGCATGGATCAGTGATGGGCCCAGTTGCTATTTAGCTATTTGCGTTGGACTTCTATTAAAGGCATGGAAATTTCAGCCTCCGCCTGGAGCGTCGAGTCTATGAACATATATCTTTTAAATGCTTTGATCGGTTTCTTTCATGTGTAATGTAATGCAGTGTATATCAAGATTGACCTCGATAAATTTTCGTACTCATGGTTGATCCGTTCACATTGATATCTCATACATTTCAAGTGCGTGCGGACATGTACTTTTTACCTCCGCACAACCTAACATGAGAGCGTGTCGTCTAATGAATGCTCAATGACAAGCCTTAGTCCAAGAAATCACAGAATACTTTCCGCGTCAGACAAATTCTCGATCAAATCGAGTCATTAAACCCGCGATACTCACTGGAAGCTTGGCCAGTCATGCTAGTCCTTCAAATTGTACTGCATACCATTTATTACCGAAATCATTGAAGGGGTATGAATATTGCATCTAGCACAGTGATGTTCCTTTTTGGAGAGCAGACTGAGTCTTTTGGGGAGGAATAAGCATGAGTCCTCGAGAAGAATATCAATAGAATGACTGTATGGGCATAGCGAAATGTGCACAAAAGGCCTTGAGTCTCCCATCTGTGTAGAGATTTTCTCCTTCGACCTACAAGATAATTTCGAATCCTCAAATCGACATCCTCGCAGTTCAAAACAACAACACATTTCATCAAAACCAGGTTATCGTTATTGAATATCCTACTGCATCGTATCTAGGAATCACTCTCTTCCTCCTAACAGAATTCGCACCTTCTACACGTACAACAATCCCTCAATTCAACTTCCCACCGTCATATCAGCATCTCGTCATCAACAAGTCCTCAAGGCTCCCATTTCCATCGATATCAAACGTACGGTGAGATTTCAAGTCTTTTTTATACGCAGTTCAATTGGATACTGAACAAAGACCACTAGTGCCATTCTCAAAACTCATCGTCTCTCACCTGTTCAAAATGTGCTGGATTGAAGCAAGACACAAACTCTGTTATTGTAATGGAAATCAGGGTGCTTTTGTTTTCGTGGAGAGGGTTTTTGTCAAGTGCTCAGATGCAAAGCGAAACCCACATAATCCGCCACTAGCGTCATACAAGGTGGTAAAGAAATATAATTCGGTCTGTCCATTTTGTCAAGGCTCAATGGAGATTGCAATGGCGAGAGAGGCAGACGAAATAGAGATGTTGGCAGCTGCTGCAACTCTTCAAAGAATGAGCGAAGGGTGAGCGAATAGCGAGCGAATGGCGTAGATAACGACAAAACGTTGATGGAAGATTGGAGGTGAGACGATTCACCATCTTGATGTTTCTTTTTTTTGCTTTGCGTTGGACTTTGTAGAAGAGTTTGGTCATTACATCCTACGGCTAGTCAATAGAGCGTTGAGCTTTCAAAATGAATACAAATCTTCTACACACTTTAGTCATCCTTGAATGTGCAATGTAATCTGCTATGTATGATTTTCGAATTCGACGTCTAGTCACACTCATGAGTGTCCTCGTCATATCAGTATACGCCCAGTCATATAGTCGATTGACATTATTTAGACGCATATATATGCATACCAAAAGTCCACATGTTTATGAAAATATATTCAAAGGTTCAATCTAACAACGTTTTTACCGCTTGAGTTCCTCTTCTTGGCCACTTGACACTCCACATCCACAAAGTCCTCTCTGCCTTTGGTAAGACTCACATCTTCATCACTGCGAGTATTTCCTAAATTTGCTTCTCGTCAACATCAACATACCTCGACGAATCGCCAAAACATCTACGCAGCCCGAAACCGTAAACCTCACTCAAAGTATCTCCGCACGAATATCAACCATCAAGAAACCAACCTTACCTACACACCCCCTCAAATTCCAAATCCTCTCCCGCTATCCCCCAAGAATGTGTACTCGGTATCAATACACAGGACGTTACTGGTGCGGCGGAAGAACCGGGCAAGTTAGGGTCATCGAATCAATGAATCAATATTGCACTCAGGAGCCTCCAAGAGTTCAGTGTCCAAAGTTTGAGACGAAAGTTTTTCAAAACGAGAAATGCTATGGGTGTATTCAGGAAGCCGCAGTAGCTGCTGCTGCTGAAGCCGCAGCCGAAGCCAACGCAGCTCGAACTCTTTGGCGCATGCGGAATGGAAGATGGTAAATAGAAGTCGACGGGAAGATGGAGGTAGGGAAAGCTTGGCTATTATCTCCTTTGTTATATTATGCGTTGGACTTCCGTAGAAGAGTTTAGATGTTCCATGCTCAGCTCACTCCCTTTGAATGTTGAGTCAATATAAATGCAAACCTTTTACACATCTTGATCATTTTCAAACCAACATCAAGAGGCACGTGAACATAAGCTTATCCTTGATTTTTTTCTCATTCTGTTGATCCGTCTCGTCATGAATTCATCTCTTCTATACTTACAGAGTACCAGGTTAATATTGAAAGCTGTCCGAAACTTTTTGGTAAGTAACTCATCGTTACTTCATTTAAATTGTGTGTACTGTGATGTTGCGGAGTTTTGAATCAAAGGTCCAAAAGAGAGGGTGAATATATATGCAAGTATATATACCCCATGCTCTGAAAATCACACGAACTAGATTACTGAAAATGAGTTCTGCCCAGCTATTTGGAAGCCTCAAGTCATACTTGTGGCTGACTCTTCAAAAGTTTCCCTTCAGATTGATCATTCCATACAAATGAATTGTCCATACAAAACAAGAATCACTGTCAAAGTATTCCCTAGTTAAATTTGGAGACAAGAACTATATTCAATAGTTTCCACAGGTCGAAAAGAATCATCTCAGTGGCAAGTTCAGCCTGTCTCTCACACAAATCATAATGAATCAACTAGCAGAAACGGAAAGACGAAAAGCAGAATTATTGAATGTAAATCGTATATTCATATATTCATCTCTCCTATATACTTGCTTAATTATCCATCCATCCTATAGGATCTAAATTGTAACCACAAATCCGAATGCTGATATAAATATCATCCTCCCATATATCATAGCTCATCTGCATTTATGTACTCATAATCCATCGCACTTTTTCGAACCATTCGACTGATTTCTCACCACCCATTATCTACAACCATCATCGAGTTATTCCAAACTCATCGAAACCCGCAATACTCTTCGCCCGAAATCTTACTTCAGATCTCTTTGAATCAACTAACAATGCAAAGGTCATCGAGATTCGAAACATCAAAACCCGTTTCCCCAAATTTTTCTCAACTAACATCCGCGCAAATTCGAACATCCCCACCTGGAAAAACGAAAGACGATCGACCAAAACTTTTGGATAAAGATACAGGCGCGAAGAAAACACGAAAGCATACTTGTATGCTTGAGGAAAAACTTTCAGCTCCCACCTACACTGAAACAACTCCCATCATTACTATCATAGCTTAAATACGTCTCATCAATCCCTTCTTTCCCTTCATCTCTCTTCTGGACTTGGCCTTCTTCTGTCCATCTCTCTTAACATAGATAACCTCGTTGTTAGGATCAACTTCCTCACCACCGAACTCACTTCCTGGTCCGAAATCAGGCTCGCCTCCCAAGCTACCGAAGATATCTCCGATGTAGTTGGTAGGAGTCACACCCTCAGCGAAAGTTGAGTTCCAGCCATCAAGAAGTCCCTTGATAACTTCAGTACCAGCGAGATAGATGTTCTCAACAGCTGGTTCGAAAGCACCTTGGTTGGAGTACAAGAGGTTGAACTCGACAGAGGCACCTGGGTATGGACGATCGAAATCAGAGGCTGTGCGCATAATGATAATACGGGAGAAATCGACGATCTTGAAGAGAGCAGCACGCAAGAGAGCAGAAAGGGTGGCGTTATCTTCTTGGGCGGTCATGCAGTAAACTCCGGAGCCGTTGGTGAGCAATGTTGTGGTGTTTTCGAATGCTTCTCCGAGGAGTGTACCAGAGTAGTATACATCGGAAGTTGCGGTGTCACACGTGATGACAGTGGGAGCGTGTGTTGCTGCTTGATACTTGTTGACAGCTGCGGAGGAGTTGTCGGTTGCGTACAATGCACGGTAGGCGATGGACACGGATGAATCGTTCAAAGAGGCCTTCTTCGCGAATCCTACGGCCAGATCACGGAGTGGTTCGTTGACTTCGAATACTTCGGTTCCGTAGATGTTACCAGGGTATTGATCTGGAGCATATGAACCTTGGGGGAAGTATCCGGTGGTGAAGTTATCGGGCTTTTCTCTTGCGTCGAATTCATATTGAAGAGCAACTTGGATGGTGTATTTTGAGAATGCGACATCACCAATGCTACCGTGCTTTGGGTTGATACCAGCAATTCCACCAACGAGGAAATAAGTCGAAGAGAGATCGAAAGCGGGGGAGAGAGTCAAAGCGGTGATGGTTGAAGCTGCGTTAATCTCAGATTCACCAGTGGTGAGTTGACACACGGATCCATCGGCAAGACAATGGGCTTGTGGGAAGATAGGGGAGAATCCGGGCACGGTGATGTTTTTCGCGAGGAGGTTTCCGATTGAGCCTGGGGTGAAGGAGTTCTCATACCAGATGTCTGCTTCGGGCGAGAACTAAAAACAAGTCAGATGATGTGCCTAAACCGAATATAATTGTCGTCTCTTTATGAACAAGAGTAATGCGGGAAATGTTCAATTGGGACCTGGCAAGATGACGTAAGGAGTTACATACCATAGAAATGATGAAAACCTTAGGTTTGACCACACTAGATGTCGAATTGGTGATATCCAACTTAACATCCAAACCATTAGCCTGAACACTGAAATGGATATCCTTCTTGTCTAATTTGGTTTTTGGAAGTCCATATGGTTTAGTGGTTGCAGCAGCAGCCACAGATCCTACACCAGCCAAAAGGCTAAGAAGAGCAGAAGTACGCATGTTGTCGAGAGGGTATGATATTATCTATCGGGAGACTTGTGGAGATCCTGCGGGGAGTAGCGAAGGATGAGTAGGAGAGAAGAACACAAGAGAGAAGATCTTGGAATAAGAAGACTCGGTGGTCTATCCGTTACTCGAGAGGAGGAAGGAAGAGAGTAAGGGAAGCGATAGAAGAGGTAAAGAAAGAAGTAAAAA
Source organism: Botrytis galanthina (assembly GCA_004916875.1). Taxonomy (NCBI): domain Eukaryota; kingdom Fungi; phylum Ascomycota; class Leotiomycetes; order Helotiales; family Sclerotiniaceae; genus Botrytis; species Botrytis galanthina. Next base: position 61,342 of record PQXL01000063.1, read on the forward strand.
ATCATCTGTATTCGAGGTTCTGGAAGCTTAATATATTCCGTGGTACCTGCAGTGAATTGTTAATCCAAGCAAAGAATGCATTGTAATTTGTAAATGACCCATATCCCCACAAATCTCCTCGAAAACATGTTAATCACACGCTTCGGATATTCACGCATCTGTTCCTGGTTTTGAGGCTTTATCCAATAAACTTTCTCATTCCGTTGAGAATACTTGACCGATTTGACGGGGGAGCTGATCTTTGATCTTCCTTGCAGATACTAGAGAGGGGAGCTGGATTAGTCTAGCTCGTCTGGATAAATATGGATATTGGTATGGATCTGGAGTACCAAAATTATCTCACTCTCACAAGTTACAAGTTACAACACACCCAAACGATATCAAAAGATAGCAAATAATAATGATAAATCAATTGAATCTGCCTCGCTTCCCTAATCCTCTTTCCAAATATCAATCCAACTCCGATATCGTTACCAGGATTCATAATGTAAAGAAATACAGAATTCAAGCCTTATCGCAATGCATGCAAACCAGCCGCTAAGACCTTCGGAGTCCATCCTGTCGGCTGTATGTAACCATAATGTATGCAAATAAGCCTTGGAATTCTCTTGGGAATCTCACCGTCATCATCCAATTCAACACGAACATCTTCAATATCTATTCTCCTCGTTACATATACGGGATATTCTCCGTAGGAACTCGCCAACTGAAGTCTTGGCGTGATACCAGACCGATTGATAAATCTGGGGGTGATTGTTGTAGTACGAATAGCCAATACAAACAGGCAGAAACCATTGTCATTTTCATCTTGTCAATATCTATCGATAAGAGAATCCCGCCAAGTTCGATGACAAAAGTGGACGTTACTCATTGCCGCATCTAATTAACCAGCTAAACTTCGGCTTACTAGTCTTTTAGTATAATTCCTGTTCCTAGATCCATCGACACGGGAACTAACATATCATTTCCTCTTATGGAATAGAAAAGTTAAAAAAGAAGAAATTTCTACAACTCAAACATTGAAGTCTCATTGAGTCACTGTGCAGTGCAGTATGTGATGTAAACAAATGACAACAGTAAACAATTGATATTCTCGGCTCCCTTACTTCAGTCTTCAATCATCTAACCCATATCAATCAATCAAATTGAATCAATAAACCCATCCTATCGCCATCTTGGCGAAATCCTCAGATCAATTCAAAGCAGTATAAACAATCTCGATACCGCTCGCAGGATAATCCTCGGTGAGCTCCGCAAGTCCCCATTCATCCCATCCAAACAGCGCCGCAAAAGATAAGCTCAACCACATTCCCCCATGTCATCATCCACACCTCCACCTGAAGAACTCAATCTCAATGATTAACCCAGTACACGTCTTCCACCTTCCTTTTTAGTACTAGACGTCACCGACGACGTTTAACTCATGTCAAAAAAACCATCCGATTCCGAACCATGTTTCTATCCTGGAGTTTTTGTACAAAGTACTTCTACCAGTTACGAACAATGGGAGTGGGAGAGAGAGATTGGCTTTTTGCTGCAATTCTGATTCGCTAGTTGTGCTTTACTCTCGATTTCTCAACCTCCTTCTCGGATTCCAGTCTACATTGAGGCTCATGCCAAGTGCACGGCAAAATAGTCAAATACTCGTGATAAGAAAGTTTAACCAAGACGTATGACAGATCCTGTGATAATTTTTGGGAAAACAAATACCAGATCTAAACCATCGGAAATTCCTCGTGGTATCCGATTGAGACATTGAGACATTGAATTGAATGGAATGCCTATTCCTTCCCGAGACCAATCAATCAATATCGATAAATTATTAATATGGATTCGATTTGTATACAGTATCACATTGGAAAAAGTTAAATCTATTCCATGGAAAATCAATCACACATACAGTGTACAGCCATGACAAATTTCTTCTGTTCTCTTCAATTTAATAAATCACGATCATGATGGCGAAAAAGTAAGAATTCATCACGAGCTTGACAACCTTCATTTATTGTGAATTCTCCCAATTGTTCTTCCTCTGACGCTAATCATCATATCAAGATTTTTTGAGATGTCTTGAAATTCAGTATCAAAACTAGTTCTCCGTGCCCGGCACCTTCCTAGTTTCCCAGTCAACCTACAGGCGGAATTCATCGGTACAAACCGACAAGAAGTGGAGACTTATGTGCCGAGGAGGCGCGTAGATTCTCTTATCACGCCTCGCAACACCATTATCGTGATATCTGGCAATGGAATCATGATAATGTCATGAAAACGCTGGGAGAGGACGATATTGATTATGATTGTGAAGGCGGGTGCCTCGGGTTTCGGTACGTTCCTGAAGTACGTGTCTACCTAATCCCCCCACCTTCGAATTTGATGGATAGAGATCGTGCCGAGACGAAGCGAGCGTAAAAGTAGGTACCGAATCATGGGAGGAGAGATCGTTCGCTCAGGTGAGACTTAACTCGAGGAGCGTTGTCTGATGATTGATATTGGGCCACCGCAGACCTCTGCGAAGAACTTGATGGTACCTCCTTTAGGCATTTTGCTGTTCCAAAGCACCAGCTGGAATTGAGTATATCTCTTCTCATCAGAGGTCTTGGGATCACGATATCAAATAGATGACGGTACGTCCATCTCTATCCACTGGGATTGACCTGTGTGAGAGGAGGACGAAGTTTCTGGAATGATTCCTGCTCATCACCTTATCACGCCGTCTTCATCGCACGCACTCCAAGCATATGAAACGACCGACTGTCTAGTAGCTCTGCCAATTCCATTCTTAATCCTCATTGTCACATCCAGTATGAAGAACATTGAATGATTAGTTCCTGATGTAAAGATATGCCTTTCTGATCCATGGCAGCAAGAATAGCAAACAAGATGTCGGAGACCTTCGCAACAGCCGTGTGACAATTCTTGGCCGCTCAGTAGCCAAAAGGGTTAAACTCGCAATCCTCTAGTCTATTGCTATCATGCTATCTAATTCCGCAAGGCAAATCAGTCACTTCGCGGGCTATACATGTTATTTATCAAAGTCACACTCTCAGGGTTTGCTTCTCTCGAGGTTCCAACCACAGGGTAAGGTTAACAATGCCATTAACATCAATCATCAGACCGACTGGCCTGATGATTCTCAGATTATAGAAATTTCAGCCATTGGTCTAGATACAAAGACTTAGGCGATGGCAGCACGAAAATGTCTTTGGTCATCAATGTTCTTGCCTTGCATGGAAAATGCTCGTCCTGGATTGAAACCCTAGGCGCCAATGAATATAGGAGTCGGGAAATGAGTTCTCTCAGATTCAATGAGCTGTCGCTCATAGGAAGCCTTGATCAGGGGCGATACAAGGCATTTTCTCGACCAAGTATCCGACTTAACACACGACGAAGGTAATCATGCCATCGTATCGTGGGAGTCTATATCAAGTATTATCAGTCTTTATATAGACTCTGACGCGGCCTGAGCTAAACATAAGGCTTCTTCGAAGCTCAATGGTTTCAAAGTATCGAAATATCATTTTCATTTTTAGCTGCGGTCATGTAGACTATGCATCTCATTCTCATCGTCAATGCGTGAATCTTGAATCAGTAACAAGAAGCATGGGTGGGATCTCACCCACGAGGTTTGGACGGATGCAGGTACACGGCGGTGTGTTCGAAAGGTGTATACAAGGGGAAGTTCAGACGAGTAACGAGATGCGCTGACCTTGACGCTAGCCGCGGAGAATTAAGGTCGCAAGTGGTCGAAGGATGAGAGATTGTGGGGGCACTTTCGGGCGTTGTCGACATCAGATAACCACCTGAGAGAATTAATTGTGAAGACATCACATGAGTCTTTGATAGAATTCAGATAACAGGATGAAGGAATAAAAATGTAGTGAAAAAGAAACACTGAACTTATTGTAATAATGGTAACAATAACACATCGCTCTATTTTATCTCGATTACTTAAAAAAGCAGCTCATCACAGTCATGATGTTATGTGTGTCATTTTGAGATGATTATGAGAGTGTGGACCCCTAAGAAGATTTGTCTTCGTTCAGCCCTAGCTGATGCGAAATCTAGACTCAATCTGGAGAGATGATATGGAGGCATATGTAATCTCGTGAACATACGCTCTCAAGGCCTATGCAAGGGGGACTTATTGTGTGTGTATGTGCATCAGTTAGCGCTCGAACTTTCGCAGTGCCATAAATGCCATAAGAATGATATTCTAGAAAGGAAGCTTGCCTGTCAAATTCTGGTTAACAAATCAGCAGAACTCCGTTTCGGGGCAGTGAAAAGAACCAATGCCAACCCCAAATCAACTTGGATGATCTGAATCTCTCTGAAGAAATTGAACATATGGTTGCGGCGCGTCGTTTCTTCATATCACATGCTTTCAAGCTGGGAATCGTCGAATACCCCTCCAACTTTTTCGGG
>PQXL01000063.1:65768-117045 GCA_004916875.1 Botrytis galanthina
GGGGGGGGAACTAAGATGTGGGGGGGGAACAAAGATGTGTGTTTAGTGGTCCGAGATGTAGACCAACACAAAGTTCTCCTTCGCAATGAGGATCCGAATTACTTAATTTCGATGCTCCTGTAATTCATCCAATAAAGTAGGGATATTCTTTGAGAGTCAAAGTAGGGATTATAATGTGGTCCGTTTCATCTAACCTTGGTGTGCCGAAGTTACATATCCATCCTTCGACACATGGAAATAGACAGATGTGTCAGAGCTACATGGTATTAGGGTAGCAAATCCCATCGAGCTTTGGCGTAATAGATGCCAGTGCATGTCATCAGATCTGTAGGCCGTTCGGGGGCCTATCCCGATCCCGTTGAAGATGAGTTGATCCTTTAGATCCAAGGCTTCAAGTGCCGAAAGCCAGTCAGATAGGATGAGGTCAAAATTGAGAAGTCTTGGAGATAAATCTCCTTGGAAGTGATTCGTAGAAATAAATATAATGTGATCCTTTAATATGACAAAAAAGATATCGAAAAACATGACAAGCACATAAGCCCAAAAGGGTAAGGGTAAGCATGCTCTGACCCTATGGTGCCTTCCTGATTAGCAATTATACCAATAGCTCGACGGTTAATATCCAGAAAGTATGCAGGTACTGCATAACAGGAGAATGCCCATCATTCTAATGCAACTAATTGTCAATCTCGTTTTAACAAGGATGCTGATTGGGGCGCAGTTCCGCAGTACATATAAGCAGCTGCATACCCCAACATCGAACTGCGCAAAGACCAGATGTTCGTTCCTAGTAGTTAAAATAAGACCCGTACGGCACTCCTGAGGATCAATTGGATTTTATTGAGAGGGGACGTACCGTGAAAAGTCTCGGAACGATCATTTTAGGATTTCGAGAAATTTTATTCGGAATATTCGTTGCATTTGCTGGCGATTGAAATCTTCTCAGAGGTTCATCATGCATAATGTAGATAAAAGTGGTGATGCTTGGGTTGTTTGGAACTTTATGCACCTGTGAGTGCAAAGTGCATGCTAACTACGCAAAGAAACATGAAGAAGAAGCCTCTCCGAACAATTTTGAGCAGAGTAAGCATACTATGCCATCTCGTTGCATTCTACTATAAAGAATATTCGCCCCCAAAATGGATGACAGTTGAAACACGGGAGAGCGGCGTCTAAAGTAAAACAAATGAGAAAATCTGCGATTGGTCACCCAAAAAAGCTATTCTGGAAGAGACAAAAACAAACTGCCCAAGATGTTATTTGTATGCTAATCATCCAACTGTTGGTGAATCATTCGTAATTGAGCATTTTCGGATGAAACAAATATAAGTCATGAATACTTTATTGAAGAAAATAGTTCTCTCAGATACAGATAGCCGCCGCTTGCAACAGTGCAAAAAGACGATGGAGTGCTCTGGTCCATTGAAATGTTTCAATCACATTCTTTGACTTTATACTTATAGATACCGGAACGTGAAGATTGTACTGCCGCGCGTGATGATACCATCACCGGACTCTTCCCGAGTATATCCCACAAGTTCAAGGGACGCTTGTCAGCGTGAGGATATCACGTTGGTCTGTGTGAGTCGGAGCCCATGTAAAGAATTGGCACAAGCGTTGGATATACACCGATAGGGTGAGACAAGAGGAAACCCCAGATAGAGCGGCTGTTGGCACAGACGACTATCGATTGCATGTGGGAAAGAAAAAGATAAAGCAGTCTCTTCATTGCTCTCACTGGGGTGTTGCGGTTGTTGAGATTTCTTCATCTTGTTGTGTTGGAATACAGTAGGTCCGCACTCCACTCAATGTTGGATGTACGACCCCGTGAAGATCTTTTCTGTGGTCATGGCCATGGCTATGGGGAGGAATATTGAACTTTTACGTTGCTTTGAAGATAAACACTGCCTAATGGATTGAGGTCTTCAATGGCCTTTGTCCGGTCGAATTGTTTGTTGTTTGTTGAAGCATAGCAACAGTGCCTGTCAAACTGCATACCGCTTATCGCTATTAGGCGCCCTTGCGAAATCCCTTTTGATCAGACCTGGGATGAAGATATTGAGATTAGATAAACCTAGATGATCTCGGGCATCTGTGAGGACCTCGGGATACCTAGATCCTGAGGTACTTTGGTAGATTCCCGAGGAGAGAAATCAAGGTGGAGGCATGTTACAAGGGGGTCAATTGTGGACAGGGTATAAAGAATAGATGTTTGGATGATAGAAGCCGAGAAGCAGCGGGTAGAGATGGGATGAGTTGATTTCCCATCTGTGCACTTGTGCATATGCATATCGTGTAGATCAGTGTCAGTGCTGTCTTGGAAGCAGAGATCCTAGTAAGTGAAAGAGATTCGTCCGAAGTATTTTGCATTTCTTAAATTAGTCATCCAATCGTTTTACCAGACAAACAAGGAATCAAATAAGGAATCAAATAACAATGTTCTTCCTGATTTGGAGAAGGAAGGAAAAAGGACAGGAAGAGGAAGAAGCTCCAACCAACAGAGGCCCAAATATCACCACCAATTAGACCTTTTTCACGTGATGATTAAAAGCCGAGAAAGCTCAACTAAATCTATTACGGTATTCTCGTCATACCATTTACGCAGGAGTCACTACCTCGGTAGACAATGTACAGTAGGTATCTATCTAGTCTAGTCTAGACAGTCTAGACATATCATTTTACACGCGCGCATCACATAAACGTCTCTTTTCTTTCTCCTAATTCATATAGTCTTTCAGGTATATCTTCTTTTCGTCTTTACCTACCATTTTCAACATCTTCAATTCATTACGAAACAGGATCGTTATGATATGTTTCATTATCGTCTAATCTACCAAGATCTTACTATCTTTAAAGGCTTTCTTAAAAAATCTCATACACAGCCCTTGTAAATTTAATATACCCTGCACTGACCCTTTTCTGTCACCCCCCCCTGTACAGATCTCTCCCGTTTGATTCTATTTACGGTACGCGAACGCCTCATCCGCAGCTTACTTGTTGAAGCCCACATAATTTACGCGCCCATCAGATATGTCTCCAAAATTCGAGATGAGACTACCGCCCAATGTCCTCAGAAGAGACCGGTATTCTTCTGTTGACCAATACAATCATCTCTTGTTCGTAACCCCTCAAGTTTTGGAGACTTATAGTCTATCCGCGGCTACTGTAGTTGATCCTGGTAACTGAATTTCGTGCATTTGCCAACGTTTGAAGGCCCAGGAAGTCGGGGTCGGATTTATCAAGATGATATCTAAAATCGGACCCATCTTGTTTCATCATTCAGTTGAGGTCTCATTTTTGGACGTTCAGCGTTAATGAGGCTACAGACACCACCCAAATGGCCCCCAGCGTTATTTCTTCCAACAGATAATCGAGCTGGTCAATTCTGTATTATAAAGGTCGGTCGCCGGTACACTGGCTAAGACCTTTCGTCCTCATTCAGCATCAACATCATCTTTTGGCTTCTACGAATTTCCTATTGTCAACTCGCTTTAGATTTCAATTCTCAATATCTGACTCCATTCGTTTCCGTGTCAAGTATTTCCTACGTTTCCTGCCGGCTGGTCTGCAAGTTTCTTTAACATCTAATACTTAATTGACTCGTCAATTGTTTCGACCTCTGGTTACTACCAAGTAGTACCGATCTTTCATAAACCCGTCCTTCTAGAATGCCAAAGGAACAGCGTTCATTCAAAGCTATGGATTACTATCGATCACCACCTCTCACCTCTAACAATCTCGTATATCCACCTATCAACTCTCGACCCATGGCAACACCATACTATGAGGCACTGCAACACAGCTATCAGAATATGTCCAGCTATGCAACAGGAGGTCCTGTGCAACAACCTCCCTTACCACTTCCAACTCAACATTATGTCCAGAGTACTCCGATGCCACCTTCCATTCGACCTTCATCTGGAGCATGGACACCTATTGATGATCGAACTTTGATAGCAGCACGGAAGCAGGGATTGAATTGGCAACCTATCCAGGCAACTTACTTTCCAAACAAATCGGCCAACGCCTGTCGAAAGCGTCATGAACGTTTGATGGAACGAAAGTCTAGTGATGATTGGGATAATGTCAAATCCGAGACCCTTGCGAAGCATTATATGGATATGCGCAAAGAGATTTGGTCCGGACTGGCTGCCGCTACTGGGGAGAAATGGACTGTTGTGGAGCAAAAGGTATGCATTGAAACGAATATAACTGAGATTTATACTGACGTGGAGAAGTGTATGTCAACTGGTCTCAAAAATATGCAAACATCTGCGAGAGCTTATGCTCGCCGCGAACGTATGATGGAAGCAGGAGGACAAACTGGAAATGCAACATACTCGGACCACAATGATTATGAAGTTCATGAAGACAGCGGGATTAGCATCAACCTCGACGGCGATTATGATCGGGATAATGGCTCAGAAGCTTCTACTAATGACCCGCTTAATCAACAACATTACTCATATGCACCACAAGTTCTCTCGGATGGCCGACCGGATGGATATCCACAGACGGACCGTAATGATGGCTACCCACAATCTGATCGCAACGACGGCTACCCACAAACTGACCGAAGTCCATACCACCAAGATAACCGAGCGTCATTTCACTCCCGTTTACCATCTATGGATATGGGTATCGATGCTATTATTAATCAACCATCTGGGCTTTAGCGGCTTGTCTGTATCCTGTGAATTTAATTTCGAATCGTTTCTATAATTTATCGGAGAAATAAGGGTCGGTACTATGGGGGTCAAATTTCTTAAGCTATCTTTGGAAAATGATACCAGGCGTAATTGAGTTTTTTCAGTCATGAGGAAGGAATTTATGAGCTTCCGGCGTTAGAGAGGGGAGTTTTTCAAAATGCGCTTAGTTACAAGTGTTTCACACAATCATTTCAAAGTTGGGGTGGGTTTTGCGACATGAATATGACCTTTACGTATTTATCCTATCATGTTGTTGGGAAAGGAGTAATTGGAAAGGTTTGGGATTTGCATGGTGGAAGTGGACAGGTTTGGTGGAATCCTGTATTATTAGATACAGATTAATACCATCAGAAGGCTATTGAGTCTTCATAAAAGATTAAATATGAAAACTATTTATCTTGCTTTTGTTTTCTATTACTGCAGATTGTTTGAGCTTCATCAAAAATTAATTGCCTAGTAGGGCTAGCCATCTACTTTATCTCATTTAATTAAGAAGTGCTACATGATCCCAATATTCATGAATTACAAACATTTTGAGACGGACAAGTTTGTTGTAGTTGGCAGTTGTCTGATAGTACCTACCTAGACATATACATTCCTTCTCAATAGCCTCAACCCCACACCTAATCCTCGACCCACGGCCGCGCTACCAAACCTTGATTCAATAACGTTGGCCATTAGATAGAAAGTCTAGAACCAAAATTTGAGGATGCCGAGTAGTGCTCAAAAGTGGGGCTTATCGATTGGCTACCGTATGTATGATTTACCTCGATTGGAGTCCATGTTTGAGGATACTCAATGAATGACATTACTCCGTCACTTGACTGCAACGTCTTGTGGTCTTCTAAGGAATGACATCACATCAAAATCTATGTTCAAAGTATCATAGCCAAATACAGATATCTCCACGTATCTAAAATGGAAAATTCTCAACAGCTCATTGGAATGTTCAGATCTCATCCCTAATCCCATGTACACGGCATACCATCATCAACTCCTCCAACCAACCAACTCGAATGCCACCCCGCTTCCATATCTAACCCAGAATCCGGGTTTGATGCTGGATCCACAGATTCCGATATCGCAATCTCGATATCCATCCTCGCGATCCTTTCGCTTCGGGGATTCCCCACCTTTTCACCGAATCACATCTGTCTACTCGTATAATATCCATGCTTCGATCTCTTCCTTTCGCTTGGAGTCTAGTAGAAGTTTAGGATTCTGAATGTTGAAGATGGGTATCGAGAATTGCGTACCTAGGTTGGTGATGCCGAGGCTCAATTCGTGTATAGGATGCATGTTCTCTAATTGGCTTACACTGCGAGTGCGAGTACTTCAAGTGCTTTATGAGATTTGATTCTCCAATTGCATATGTCGTGTGTGGTAACGCTTTCAACCATTAGGTGTAAGTCTGAGTTGAGTCTGGGAATGGAAATAGTAGCGAGTGACAATCATCCTGCTCCTCTTTCTCTGGATTTTACAGAGTAAGCAATGCAGTGATTTGGAATCCAGAAGTAATTCTATCTAAAGCAAGTAATTAATTCATCAGGTGTATCTACGAGCCATAACTCGAACCAAGCATCAGGTCAATGCAGATCAGACCTCTCCTCAAACTACCTCGCTAATCTCGCATCTAACAGTTCCAGAAAACGCTAAGAACAATTCCATTCCAGAGTAAGACGATATTCGCACCAAATCACTTCTTCTGACTCACAGATAGGTTCTCACATATCCAACATAGTTATCTATTAGTTATACCTCCAAGGCGACTACCCATCGTAATGCGAACCGTTTTTTCCTCTTGCCCAAACATCAGCGACAAAGACACCATCTATTCACGGTGCCTATATAACTCTCCACAGACAATCCACACATAACATAACATCGAGTTGAGATAACTCAAGGCACCCTAATAAACAAGCTCCCTGAGAATTTTTCCTTAGTCCCAACCATACCTACGCACAGATCTATCTAGCCCACCCATGTAACTGACCCGCACCCCGCACTGGCGCTTATCCCACCTATTCCTATTTCCATCTCTAATCATCCCGAATTTAATTAATCCTCCCTTCTCTTCCTGTTCCTTTGTCTCTTATACAGAAGGTATCCTCCCTTTCTTTCAGCCTCAAGAGCCCACTTTCATCCTGATATTTTCGGGTTGGTATTTTCACTATGCACTGGGTGGAATTTATACCCGCATTACTTACATATCATCAATACCCCAATACAATATTCTCATGGGGCAAGTCATCCTATCACAGTGTGCAAAGGTATATGGTTTCGGCAGATGATTAAACCTTGTCGATACCCACCTTAGAAACAAATGTCATCATTCTGGTAAAGATCTCCTCAAAAGAAATTCCATTGCTTGGAGGTTTTCAAAGGCAACAGCTTTTTCCACAATAAGTGGAGTGATAAGGATGACATAGTAGATCTATATTGCAGGCTCCAGGAAGACCATACTTATTTTTCATTCGAGATTCAGGCATCAAAGAGTCAGAAGCTGCTTGTGGGTTCAGCCATTTTGTCTCAGCTCTAAAGTGCTATACTATTTTTCAGTAACTGCTTTATCCCCTCGAGATGCTTGCGTAATGCTTTCAATCCGCATCTTCGACTTTCAGATTGGCCCGACTCCCGTTGCTGAAATGCAAACTTTACAATGCCCAACATCTCTTCGCTACTCAATAACCCACCCGCCGCAAAGCCATCCGACCTGATCTCGCCAGGATCTATCCGGTACTCACGCGGTAAGCCCAGAAGTCTTTCGATCTGTTCGAAAAGGCTGGTTATGATTTGAATGAGGATAGTCGTCTGAAGATTACCGGATTCTGGAAAGTCAGCATCGGGGTAAACTAAAATGGGATTCATCTCGTGCTGAAGCGCATGACTTACGTAGTGGAAAGCTACAAAAGCTAAGCCCAGGAAGGGGGCAAAGAGAGGGATCATCACTGTCCGAGATCTCTGTCAGAAAGCCATGTATGTGTGAGAACAGAATCTCATGAAGCCGCAGTAAATGCACATGAGATGTGAGAACGAGAAGTGAAGTTGCGAAATCATAGTTTGAGCACGTTTGCGAATCAGACTTTGATGGGGGAGAGTATATCGATGAGGAAGAACTGTGAATGGGCAAAGATGTGTTGCTCTCATCAGCTCTGGATCGAGTATCTGCATAGTCTTTATTGCTATTTTGAATATCAGGTCCTATGCTGTTTGGTGTGGGGTTTGCGCTCAGAACAGTATCACTAGACGATCGAGGGGAGCTGGCTGAAGGTCGACCAGACGAGCCTGCCAGCAGACTAAGAGCTTGCAAGAAATCTCTCGTACTGTTTAAAATGTCGTCTAATCTCGCTCTTGGGGACTTCGTCTCGTCGATCGGCTGAACTAACATCTCTACGATTGCAGTTGGAGTGCCTTTATCAATTCGAGAAAGCAGTGAAACAACATCCAAGTTAGTCTTGGCTAACCGCTGAATAATGGTCTCCTCTTCATTCTTGTCAATAGATATGCTACCTGCAACCTGATCTTCGGGGCTTTCACAAGAAGTGTTGTTTTCAGATATCGTAGTTGATGGTTTGTGACTGCTGCATTCGAAATTTGGTAAATCAGATTTCAAAGTGGAAGATGCCGCTCGGGGTGAAGGTATCGATGATGGCGTAGGTCGAGGGGGAAGATCTGCTGCATACGTCGGTGCTTGTGGCTGATAACTCTTAGTCGAGCTACCTGTACCCGAGTTATCTGATAAATCAAAGGTCTGTTCTATTCCGTCTGCAAGTATGAGGCCGGAAAACAAAGAATCCTCGGCTGCCCAATGCATATCACTTATTGTGTCTGAGAAGCCTGTAGGATACATTGGCACAGGCAAAGATGACTGAGACGTTTCGAATATGTTCATCAGTGCTGTTTGTTCAAGAGATCCTGAAGGACTTGCTGTTTCCGTAACGATGGCTGTATCTATCACCGCTTGCTGGGTAGTGACTTGTGACTGCATTTGTAGCTGCGCAGCATTATTATATCGTCGCTTTCGCACTGACTTGTGCACTCTTGCTTTTCCCCTCATACTTTCTGAAGAAGCTAAAGCAGTGTTGTCCACATAGCTACGTACACGGAAGACTGGACTCGTGCGACACTCAGCATCTGCGCGGAAACATCGATCGCAGTTTTGCTGGTCAGTTCGTTCGCGAATGCATCGCAGTTTTTGACCACGGCATCGATCACACGCAAATCTTCGAGACGAAACTCCACACGCATTCATATCCATCACTCTCGAAGCCCTACGAACAAATTGTTGAAGCTAGAAAGAAAAGATGCGTAGTTCAAATAGAAGGAGAGCCAATTTGAGCTGGTTGAGACATGATGCAGTCATGCGGGATGAAGACCCGTACTAGCCCCTGCGCCACTTAGCAGGGGAAATATCGTACGACTAGACTTGTTGCAAATCTTTACGTGCCTCCAAAGCTGTTATATCACTCGTTCTTTTTGGATATCTGAACGAATAATGGGGTTTTATACAACTAGAACTATACACTACGTAACCCAACACTCTTGTCTATTAATTGCACAATCCATTTTTCACTACTCAATAGTTAGAAGTGCCCTCATTCTCGAAATCTATTTACCACCAGTGTTGGTAAGCGTCCTCCAACTGTTGGGATGACAGGATCATCTATCCCTTTGTTTGTGACTTATGCGGCGCAGTTGGAAAATCATTTGCCTACAATTTACCGAGTATCACATGACCATCTAGCATTACGTTCCCTCATCTTCATTGGAGCATTCAGTGGACTTAGATACATGCATAGATTGGGTACATTGAGTATTCTAACCGTTTAGGTCCCCAGATTGAGTGGGGGTTCTAATTGGTCTTCTTGCTGCTCCTAGAGTTTTTGTGTGCTGCGATATCAGCACAGTTGACGGTAGATATCTCTCGATACCGAGTTATGTTGCTTCTAAAACCGTTGTTTCAAACAGCTACTAAAATCATTAGCTGCTCTATCATGGTCTACTATAGTCCAAAATAATGAATATGGTTGCAGCTGGAAGCTTTTGAAGTCTCAATTTCTGTATATTTGCAATAACAGCCCTACTAGTCAAGATCCAGCTTGAGAGAAAGGAATTCGGCGCATAGTTCAAAGCTCAAAGAGATATTGATATAGGCTAGTTACTTGTAGAAGCGTCAGACGTTGAATTCGCAGAGAAATATCAGCTCATCAATTGAGCGATGCAATTCTTCTCGGGCATTCACAAACGCGAAAGACACTGCCAGTTCGGGAATCACTCAATTAAAAAAATTGTAAATCATATTTCCTGTATGACTGCGCTCATACCCCATCGATAAGATCCATTTACAACTAATTTTGACCACACAATGTCTCGTAAAAGTTTTCATTGCGATACTGTAAAAGATAAAATCAAACACATGAGTGGATCTTGACCGTTGAACAATCCTACAATTTCTTTCCAGGTAAAACTCTAAACCAATACCTATCAGGTAGGTATACAGTGAAGTAGGTACCTATATATCTCCAAGCGAGACCCGCGCGCCATCCATCCAAATCCCAGGTTTAATGATCGCGCACCTCGCAGACCCGAACTCGCTTGAGACGCCTCTAAGATCCGTATCCGTACGTATCAAAATTAGCTAGATTAGACCGTTCCACGATTGAGAAACTCACTATGATCGGAGTTTCCGAAAAAATGACTATTTACCAGATGTGGTAAGTAATTCGACACCGAACACCGAGTACCAATCATTTTCGGCATCGGGATCAGATGAGGAAAATAGGATGCCGAGAAAATAGTGTCAGATAGATAGACGATCGATAGATTTTAGTATATCAATATCATTCTCACACTTATGAACTCACTCACGACTAGTAGGTGTATATATAAAAGACGGTTTAACTTCGTCACCTAATCCACTCCAATGAGATAACTGCGCAATACTAGACACACGCATCTACAAGAGCACCATTCATCTTCCCACCGCAAAAAAGTGAACAAACCCATAGCGATGCCGAACCTTATAGAAATCTTCCGGGCGACCATTCCGCTCTGGCTTTCGATGTCCATCGTAACTGTATATCGATATTCCCATTCCCTCAGAACCTACCTACCTCCCACAATTTTACTAATAATACACTGTTACTACAGTTATTCCTCTATTCGCTTATTCGCAGCATCTACAATCCAATCTCTACTTCCATGCACGTTCCGCATACCCCGGTCCCAAGCTCGCAGGCGTCTCCAATATTCGGTACGCCTATAACAGGTAAGAAAGATCACGATGCTAATCTCTCCAGAGCAGCCGTCAAAAATCCCGATAAACTCCAGGCTCACCGGAAAATGGCCGTGGAAGATCGAAGAAGTGCGGAAACATTACAGGATGGCGGGAAATATACATTCGGAGCTTCGTCTCTATGATCCACCTGTTGATTATTCATGGATAGACGACGTTGTCCGTATTGCCCCGAGTGAACTTGTATCCCTTACGCCACGAGCGGGAAGAGGTAAATATCGATACAGGAACCTCGATGATAATCGGAGAAGCCAGCCAGCCAGCCAGCCAAAAAAGGAAAAAAAGAAAAAATCATTTCCAGATATCCACGCAACGCATGTGAAAAATCTCGAAACATTGGTCAAAACAGATTTTGAAGATCTAGGAAAAGATGGAGGAATCGCCTTCGAGATCAATCCCATCACGCACCGCGACGTAGCCAGGAAACTCTCTCCCGCGTTCAGCGCTCGGAATACTAAAGCTAAGGAAGCAGTCCTCCATAAATGCATTGACGTCTTTGTTGACAAGATGAAAGCGATGGGGGGTGAGAAGGGTGTTGAGTTGCGTGAGTGGGCAGATTGGTTGACGATGGATGTCTCCGCGGATATGACATATAATCGACAGATGAATCAGATGAGAGATGGTAGGTAATATTTCCAGCCTCGATTCTCCGCCATTCTAACATATATATCCGTCAATAACAGAGCAGAATCCTCTCTTACTGAATGCTGTGATCAAAGTCAATCTATTTTTGACCATCCAAGCAGTATCCAAGAAATTTCCTCTTCTCCGCCCACTAATGTATCTATTCATTCCCCCATCCGTCTGGCTCAGCATGCCGCGGGTGTTGAAAATCAACAGCCAAGAAGTGCAGTCGCGAATCGAACGCAGAGGAAAAACAGAACATCTAGATTACTTTGAACAGCTTATCCCAAGAGATATGCCAGCGCCCAGGGATCAGAAGCACATCAATCATTTGGAACAAATAGCAGGCCAATTGCTCGCAGCAGGCTAGGAACCAATGTCGAATCAATTCTACTCGTCACTTTTCTTCCTGCTCCAAGAACCAAATGCCTCCAAAAACCTCATCAACGAACTCCGGAGCAGTTTCGAAAATGACAATGAGATCACTCCTGATTCAGTAGCAAATATGAAATACTTACACGCGTGCCTACAAGAAACTTTCCGCATCCATCAAAATTCCTCTGATGGTCTTCCGCGCATGAGTCCCGGGGCCATCGTCGATGGCAACTATATTCCACGCGGAGTAAGTCATTCTTCACACCCACGTCGTTAATCCATCACTTACCAATAATTCCCAGGTCATCTGCCAAACCAGCCACTTCGCCGCAGCACGCAACCCACGCTACTTTGCAGATCCACTTTCGTATCGTCCACAGCGATGGCTTCCATCCAACCACCCAGAATACGATGATAGATATCAGAACGATGATCCCAAGGCTTTTCTCCCATTCAACCAAGGGCCCAGAATGTGTCCCGCCTCTACCATGGCATGGACACAGATGAAATTGTATCTCGCGAAGATCTTGTGGACATTTGACGTAGAGGCGGTGCCAGGCCAAAATTTATCTTTTGATCGAGATTTTTCTGTTTACACGATGTGGGATAAACCACGGTTTTGGGTTAGATTTGTACCGGTGAAGAGGGAAGAGGAATGATGAGTTGGGCATCGCAATGCAAGTGTTCGCTGTAATATCTATTTATGAGTTATCTGTTAAGATGTCCCACGCTGTAAGTGCCGCCGCTCGGTGAGAAGCAAGAGGGATCGGTTCTTTGTGCATTACCCTCGTATATCTCATCGCTTACCAGAAGAGGTCAACTTCTTTCTTGAGCAATCTTTTCGAAGAATTGTATGTTTGAAGCCAATAAATCTTATGAAACATATCACCCTGTGAACTTCAACAGAACTCCGTTAAAATTACTCTTAGAAACAAATTCTTATTTGAATTTCGTTTCCACCATTTCTAGCCCCCGTCCCCTCCCCTTTTTCTCCTCGCTTTCTCTTCAGTCCCCCTTTGCAAAGATCGTTACACCTCCACATCGCGTATTCTCGATCTCCCCAACCCCCCAAATTTATGCCCTCAACAACGAACGGTCAAATCAGAACATAATCCCGCTACTGTTGAAAGTAAAGGTACATCTACTGCAGCCAAATTGTTTCGCCAACATAGAGCTTATTTTTAAACGAAACAATGGACTTCCGCTTGGATTTCACCATCACACGTATTGCGCAAGAGACGGTTTTGCAGCTAATTTCAGTTTTGTATTCACTAATTTGAAACCACTAAAAACTAAGAACTTCCAAGGAACCCTGTCAGGATTCAACAAATTACTAACGCCAGTGAAAGTCAATCCCAGATATCACACTCCATAAATCCCCATTGAATTACATTTAACCTTGAGCTTATGCGGCGGCAGCAACTTGAGCTGGAGCGACACCAACACGCTCCTTCGACAAAATGTCTACAAGAAGAGGATTTGGTCTGTTGTCCTTGCCGGCTGGGTAGACAGCTTGGTTCTTCTTGTAACGTTGAACGTTCTCAATGTACATGTCGAAGAGGTAAGAGGAATCCATTGGTCCTCCCTTGGCCTCTGGATGGAATTGCGTGGAGAAAATTGGACGGGTCTTGTGAATCATACCTGTAGTCTGTTAGCTAGTATTCAAAAAAGGATTTTGGAAAATATTTACCTTCGTTGGATCCATCGTTCAAGTTGACAAAGTATTCCTTGAAATCGGATGGGAGAGTAGTCATATCAACGGCATAACCGTGATTTTGACTGGTAATATGACATTGACCGGTGGTCAAATCAAGAGCTGGGATGTTGTGGGCACGGTTACCGTACTTGAGCTTGATGGTGCGGGCACCAGCTGCAAGAGCAAGCAATTGATGTCCAAGGCAGATACCGAACACTGGTAATTGGGATGACTCCATCAATCTAGTCAAATGGTAGACAGTCTCTTGACAATGAGTTGGGTCACCAGGTCCGTTGGAGATGAAGACACCATCGAAATGGTGGGCGACCTTGTGAATTGGGAAATCGTATGGGAAGACAGTAACGCTTGCGCCACGGCTGACCAAACTTCTGAGAATGTTCTCCTTGACACCGCAATCGATAACTGCGACGTGCATATCGCCATGGGCAGAGCTAACGTGGAATGGGGCCTTGGTGCTGACTTTCTTGACCAAGTTGATTTGTTCAGGATCAACGAAAGCCTCATCTTGATCGGCATCATATTCTTCTCCAATGGTGATTCGAGCTAAGGAAGAACCTTCCTCTCTCAAATAGGTGACGATAGCTCTGGTATCAACACCAGAAATGGCTGGTACACCCTCACGGGCACACCAATCACTCAAACTTTCCACGGCGGTCCAATGACTGTACTTCTCAGCATAATCTGCAACAACTACACCAACACATTGAATGTTTGGTGACTCGAAATATTTCAGAAGTCCGTGCTCATCTCTGGCAGATGATGGAACACCATAGTTTCCGATCAGAGGTTGAGTGAAGACAAGAATTTGTCCACGGTAAGAGGGGTCGGTCATGGATTCAGGATACCCAACGAGGGATGTCGTGAACACGGCTTCACCCGAGATGTTGGATTTTGCGCCAAAAGATTTGCCGTGGAAGACTGGGCCATCCTGTCAAAGATCGTCAACTCAGAAATTTCTTCACCTCAACCGGTGTAACATACCCTGATTGTGAATGTAGCTCGGTCGTGGGAGATTGGAGTAGCACGAGGACGGGTGTATGGCATGGCACGACCAGCACTTCCTTCAACAGTAGCTAAGAATCTAGCTTGTTGTGCAACTCTTTGGATGCCATAGCCGGTTGGCTTAAAAGCTGCAGGCTTTACGAATCGGGAGAACATGATTGTAGTTGTTTGTATGTGTATAATTTAGTAGGCGGTAGGTTTGAGAAAGCTATTTCAGTTGACTGAAGCTTTCCAGATGTGATCTAGGAGACGGTGGTTAGAATTTTGGCCATGGCAAGTACTCGTTGGGAGGGGTCATGGATAGGGTTGTGTGCGAACCTGAGATATAATCCTACAAGAACATGTTGTTAGTCAAATCGTCCTTACATGATGAAGTTGCTGTAGATGTTTTGATTGATGAAGAGTCATATCTTATGGGAAAGGATAGTAGAAGGTTTGGCATCCAAATTCAAGCGCCAAGATAAGAGGATTGAGAATTCATGACGTTTGACTCATCCTCGTCCTCATCATCATTCACATCATTCACAAGCAGAGACAAAGAAATAGAACATACCTGAGAAGTAAAAACTGACGAGCGACCACTCATACGCGCGACTTTTCTATTCGTATCTGATAGATCAGTAGAAGGAAGAGTTTTGAAGATGTTGAGATGTAAATGTTCAGAAGGAATTCAATGAAGTGGGAAGTTTAATAATTGTGGAGTTGTGCTTTTGGTGTGACTTGGTGTGACAGATGGATACAGATGGATAATGGATAGTACAAAGTCAAAAAGATTCATCGAGTGGAAAAAAGGTTGAATGCCGCTTTGTTCTTTTTGGTAATGAAGCTAATGTTGTGTTGGAATGATTTGATTGGTCAATTGTGTGGGTTTGTACTCATCAAAAAAAAGGAAAAAAAAAGAAGTGAAGACGGAAAAAGTTAAGCGAATCGTGATGGAAGTGATGGAAGTGATGGAAGTGATGGAAGTGATGGAAGTGATGGAAGTGATGGAAGAAAAAGAAGAAAAGGAAGTGATGGAAGTGATGGAAGAAAAAGAAAGATTAGATAGAAAGCCGATGACGGACTCAATAGTACGAGTATGAAATCTTAAAAAGTGGTAGAACAACCAATCAATGACGCTAGAAGCTTCAATTATAAAACGCAATTCGATTTCTTAATACTTTGATACCAAGCTGGAATTGACCAATAACATTATCAATATCACATCTTATCTTATCCTTTCCTGGTTTTTCCTTGACAGTCACATTGCAACGACGTAGATCCAGGAGAAGGGGTCATAAAAGCAGCTTCCCGGTTATGCCACAAAGAGCTTCCACATTTTCTACATTGGATTGGATTGCATGAATATCAATCTGTACGGAATAGGTATTCCATATTTTCATACGAATTCTGTAGATCTATCAATAACCACCTGCAGCCCCGAGAAAATTTGCAAAATCTTTACACTTTTTGCCCCATCTCATGCCAACCACTCATTCACTGCTGAGCTGTCGCGTACCTACTGGTAGCTACTCCATTCAAGAAAATCAGGGGCTGAGAATAAGAGAACCCCGCCATGTGGCTGGGCCGAAGAGCAAAACGAATTAGGTCATGCGAATTACCAAATTCTTCGTTTCTCGCCCTTTTCTGGAACGACAACGTAAGATTACATCCTCACTACGTACCCGAGGAACATTAATCTGCCGGAAACGAGAAGAAACACTGCACTACCAAGAGTATGTACGTATGGTACTAGTACAACATTGATATTATCTCAACCACCCAACTAATCATAGGTACTAGGTATTGAGTGTCACTTCGAGTATTTTCTATCATTACAATCAAATCATCTTACAAATCGACGGGCAACAGCCCTTCTCATCTTCGGCGAAACTCTCTAGTTATGTATACCCAGAGAGCTTCACCTGTTAAAATCTTACTTCTCCTTTGCTTCTCAGTAACGTCTATCTTGGTCTCGGGGTGGTCCTCTGTAGCTGTCGTAAGATCCTCTATCATAACCTCGATCGTAGCCTCGATCACCTCCCCTACCTCCATATCCATACCCGCGACCACCGCCCCCACCTCTACCTTGGTAACGTCCAGGACGCTGATTTCTCGGTCCCCGATGACCAGATGGAGGTCTGATACCCGAGAAGATTTCTTTTCCACGATCAACAAATCTGTCATGATCCTCAAATGTATATCTGTTGATGTCTTGTCCAGTATGACGTAGAGTATCCTTAGTAGTAATGGCCGCAATCGCATCTAGTCGCCTATTGACCAATTCTTCTGATGCTGGCTGCCAGTACAGCGTTGGTTGTGTTGTAGTAGATTTAAAAAGCTCTGACAAGTTTCGCATAGGTGCAGCTCTTGGACCACCGAAGCTCCTAGGTCCAGATGGTGCTCCTTCGATACCCCTTGATGGCCCTGTCGGCGCGTAAAATGGAATTGATTGCTTTCTGGCAGAAATCACTTGAGGGTCCCCCGTAGCTTCCTGCAAGACAGCAGTAACTTGACGATCACCGTCATTTTCTATCTCCTCATAGACTACCTCCCACTTTTTTGTATTCCGCCCAGGTCCGGATGCTTGTTCTTGATCGATCCATTCCTTAACTTTTTCGTCCGGTATGAAATCCACCCACAATGCTTTGCGATTTGGCTCATCAGGCCAGACACGATCGTGCATCACGCTGCGAACTCTTGCTGCGGCAGAGAGCGTTTTGAATTGAACGAGTGCATGAGTACGTACGCGGTCGATGTGAAAATGTAAAATCGCATCTGGATCTGGATCACTGCCAGGTGGAGTAGCCAAAGTTGTAAGATAATCATGAAGTCGAGGTTCTTGAAGTGGTCGAACGAAATTGCGGATATATAGAGCTGAAGTTGCAGGATGAATGGCGGGAGTAATTGGATTGTATGATCCTTCATCCTCTATAGGCTCTTGCGAATAATGTCGCATTTCTGTATCATCATTCGACTTCTGTGGAGAGGAGAATAGATTTTTGAATCTCGAATCGCGTGGCCGTGAGACTTCTGGTGAAGCTGTCACGAGTTCACCACGAGGTTGAGGTTCCTCGATATCGATGTCCATTTTATTAGCTTCCTCCTCATCTGTATTTGGAACTGCCTGTTTGACTATTACTTCTTCCTTGGAGTCATCGACAATTAAAGGTCCATCTTCACCCATTGTCACCTCCTTCGATTCAACGTTGACCTCGCCCGTGTCGACTGCATTGTGTTTCTCCACCCATTCCGCATCCTCATTGGATGTCGCAACTTCTTCGATACTGTCGCTTGGTCGAGCTCGTTTTCGAGAAATATCGGTAGCTGTAGGCGCTGGACTTTGTGATCTGCGTTTTCTCTTTTGTCGATCTTCAATCGCTTCCCGCGGTTCCACGGATAGCTCAGCAGAGCGATTACCCTCAGGTTGTTCGGGTGGTTGAGATGTAGCTTGCGAAGGAGGCAGAGAGAACTCTGTCGTATCTATCGGTTGTACAGGCTGGATATTCTCCTCCTCCTCCTTCGTTCCCTCTGAGGGGAGTTGCTTATCATCTGTAGCCGAATTCGACGTAGTCGCCGCCTCTTTCAAATCGACAGGCTCAATAGTCGGATCCGTTTGTTGCTCTGCGACAATTTCAGGGGGTGATGTTTGCAATTCACTATCTTGAGGAATTGTGTTTTCTTGCGATTCTTCAGTGTTTTCAGGTCTGGGCTCTGTACCAGTCTCGAAAGAAGTCTGTGTGGGTGAAATTGTATCTGGAGATGTCGTAGAATCTGGGTTTATTTTGCTCGCATCATCCTGAATTGTCATGTCACTTTCCGACTCATTTTCGTTCTCTGCAGATATAAGTCGAGCGACAAGAGCAGGTTTGAGACCGGTTTGTGGAAGGCCTCGTTTCTTCAACTCTGCCTTCAGGTCAACGACCTTCAATTTATTCCAATCAGTCATTGTAAATGTTGTGAAAGTCAGCCTAATAAATGCGCATTGCTGGAAAAGTCAATTGAAAATTGATTGATAGTCAAATCAAAGAGTAAAATGGGTTTATGTAATTATGATCTTGATGAGATACTTTTCTTTCTTCAATCTGTCGTAGAATTAGAAATTGTATCCTGCAAACAATTTATCAAAGCCTGGAATCAAATTCAACGCGTCAGGATCACGTCTGATCCTTGCAAAATGATACGGAACCATCCGGACCATGCCACATGGATGAGGTCCATTACCTAAGGTGGACAGGTAGTTTTGCCTTGATATCAAGGCTTTCACATATTGGTCACTTTTTGTCTTTCGTCTGTAGTTTGAAATTTAACTGGAACATACCTCATCGCAACAGTTCATCAAGTACCGTCGACTTTGCGTAAATATCACAATTATATGAATCATAAGCTCTCCAAGCCTAGATTTTGTCTATTAAATTTTAATTATATTTTGACTAGATAGCTATACTGCATGGCCTATATCTTGTCGACTCTCTGTTCTCGAAGCATTCCTCCCTTGTTCATGTTCGCTCGAATCGCCCCTCGACCCAATTACAGTGACGGCTGTCGTATTCTTGATACGTTCTTCTCTGGGGTTTTTTTGCTCGGTTTTCACACTCACTTCCCTACTTTCCCATATTTCCAACCTATCATCATCAGTTAGTTCGTTTTCTAGGATATAGATGACCGAATTCGAAAGAAACAAATATCTCAACTGGGACGTCAAGGGCACAATGAACTTACCCTATTGCTGAACCATCTTGTGTACTTCCATGAATTATTATATCTCTACTTTCACTTCTGTACATCGAGTTGTCTTTTTTATTGCCGAATCTTGAACTGGTCGCATTGGTGAAGTATCTCTTCGGAGCCGCTCTGCTCTTCGACTTGGTACCTTCACTAGTTCCAGACCATGATCTCCAACCGAATAGTTTTCTCGCTAATGGCCAACACATTGGAATATTGGTCACAAACATCACAGTTGATGCTTCTCTTATATACCACTTCATTAATTAGCATTAGCGTTCCGAAGACAAAGCAGTTAATTGAACTCACGTAGGTCCACATCACGCCAAAAGGATGCACGAAGGAATAATATTTATTAGCTGCAGCAGAAATGATGGCAAATATCCCAAGGGAGAAGACACTGATGAGAAGTGCTTTCCTAAATACACTGTTAGTAAGTCGCACAAACGAATGACAGAGACCAAATGAAGATGGGAACGAACTTCAGGGTAGGCAGCTGTGCCTTGATAACCATCGGCATTGGTAGAAACAACATCATGAGATCGGAACTGATGTTGAACGTTGCATTTACTATCAAGTGATGAAGGGCTGTTGAGCATTGTTCTGTAGTCTTCATATTAGTCTACAGTCTCGGAGGAAAAGATATTGCTTCGGACGAACCATTCGGAGTAGGGACTGCCCAATAGTTTGAGAATGGCCTACACCATACCCCAAAATAAAGAACCTCCATGACCACCAAGCCTGTACCCACGTATATGGCGACTAGTTTTACAATAAAATTGTGGGGTTTAATACCTTGCCTATATCTTTCATTAATATAGCTAATCTGCGTTGGGGAGGGAGACATACATCATCTGCATATACATCAACAGCAAACAAGCTTTGCCACCCCAAATAGTCATGATCATTGACTGTTCTACTACGAGCACAAGTTTGCTGCCTTTCACACGAGATGCGATTGATTCAGGAGTGAGCTATTGGGCTTCTGTCAGCTCTCCAATTTGGAAGACTTTGGATTAGAACACCAACCAGTGGAATATCAGCTGGTGAAATGAGATTTGTATCTAAATTGAATACGATGTTTATTGACACCATAAGAGTAGTGTAGAAGAGCTATGATGTGTGTTAGATTCAAAAAACTTTCTTGAAATAGGCATCACTTACAAACACAACGAGCATAACATAATCTTGTAGTTGGTAATTCTTTACCGACCCAAGTTGTAGCCATCTCGAAATACTGAGAAGAAGACTCGTTAGTTCTTTTCGCAACCTGGTTCAGTTCTCACTGTGGTCGAGAGGACAGTGTCAACCTCAAATCATGGTGGACAAAATGCTACTGGGAGTGTGATAATACATACTATCTGAGGATGAGAATCAACACCACAAACGGGAACCAAGTCGCCGATTCCACCAATAGTGAGTGCATTTCGTATTTCTCGGTCGCTTTTTATTCACGGTTCCCCTATGCAATATTCTGCAAGAGAATTCTCGTGCATGTACCGACAATTCTTATATCATGATAGGCTCGACTGAAGGAAGTGTTAAGCGCACCCAGCGATTTTAATTAACGAGGTGGCGATCGGGGCAAAATTTTGAGAGAGATAGCACGTGAAATGCAAGATGAGAGAATGGGTAAAATAGCCAACTTTTCAGTGGGAAGTTTATTCTTGTATACCAAAAATTAACATTTCCGGGAGCACGTTTCTAAGATGAAATGGAAGATCACGAGCCAGAGATAAGAGCGCGCTAGAAGCAATTTTGATACTTCTAGCTTGGACGTCAAAAGATTCGCTATGACTTTTAACGCCGAAAAAGGTTATTTCACATCTCGAGTTTCATTTGTGTTCGGAACGTGAAATTTGTATATATTCATTCGATCACCCCCCGTCGTTCCCATAGATACAGATGTCTAAATCTGAACCTCATCTCCCACTCTTCTCTTTCTATCACCTTCTTTACTTTATTCCATTCATACTTTCAACAAGGCCTCACTGAACTCCACTCTCCCCCCCCCAGATCGACATTCCTCGCCCAAGATCACCACTCATAATTCCGCTTCCCCATCACACAATATTCCCTATCGGATTATCCCATCAATCAGCACAGCCTTCTTTCTCACAACTAGAAACAATACAGATCTAGAAAATAAAACGTAGTTTCAATCAGCTCATGCATCCCGCCCTATTCAGGGGTCTTGCTAGTACACAATGCGC
Organism: Botrytis galanthina; assembly: GCA_004916875.1. Classification (NCBI taxonomy): domain Eukaryota; kingdom Fungi; phylum Ascomycota; class Leotiomycetes; order Helotiales; family Sclerotiniaceae; genus Botrytis; species Botrytis galanthina. The sequence goes on from PQXL01000063.1 coordinate 87,408, forward strand.
ATTCCCTAACGCATTCCTGCTAAGCGAGTTGTGTTAGGGAGACTGGGCAAATTGACTGGTCTGGGTATGGAGATAGTCCGTAGGGCCAAGCCTCCCGGTTGGTGGCTTACTCCGTATTCTACTAACAGAAGTGGACATGCGGGTATGATGTAGGAGGAGGAGGAGATAGATGGTGTATTTTGGGCGCAGTAATGACACGTTCATCAGAACAATGAGAAGCAATCCGATGTAAATTTCTCTACAGATTTGTATTGCGTAGGTAGATAACAATCACACAGACGTGTTCAATATTGATTAACAACCTTACTTACTAACAACACGCAGAGGGACTCGACTCGATTCACAATGCGAACTATACTAATAAATCATTATCGAATTCTTCAAATAGAAGAAGAAAAAGAAAACAATAAGGTTCAATAGGATTTTCAAAACTTCAAAATTAAATAGTCCAAAGTTTATAATTTTTAAAATTTGGTGATTCACAATTCCAGGGCCATGGGCACTAATTGATGATTGGTGAGACTCAGGAGACCAAGAGTAGATCATTACACTAAATAGCATACACCGGTAAAGCATCATGTAAGCGAGAGAAAAAAATACACCTTGATGTATATCGTACAGCTCCCCATAATACCCAAGTCCCAAGAGAATCAAGACATCTCATCATATCAACAAATTTAATTTAACTATATTGATGCTATTAAACTTTTTTGGGGGGGCTCAGGATGTATGACGATGATCTTGAGTTTTCGGAGGGTTGATTTAGAAATTCAAAATAACCTTCTCGTAATGTACGGAGGGTGCTACTATAGGAAGGTGATAAACCGTAGGGAGACATAGTTTGACAGTAAATAAGTTGGGGAAGATCGACGTCAGCAAATTAGCTATATGGAGAAGTTTGGGTCGCTCGGAGGCATCGGAGGTGAGGTGTGCAATTCGGTCAGTTATTCAATCTCCAGCACAGGTTACACGAGTACTTCTGCAACGGTTTCCGGGTAGCGTTGGGCTAATTTTCACTTGTAGTATCGAATGAGTAATGCCCAAAGAATCATGACAATTCAACGGTAGTATGATGCACGAAGTCTGACTCAGATGAATTTGCGATCAATGGGTTGAATAGAAGGCACAGCATCATCGATAGTGAGAGCTCCTTCAAGCATTACACACAAGCGCTGATTTCGCACTGAATCTGTTTCTCGTCACAGATCTATAGAAATGATGTCCAAGTAGACTTGATCATTTCTTGCTTCTACTCACGTCTAAAGTCCAATGCTTTTCTTCGCCTGATCTTATAATTCGTACATATTTACACCCATTTTCATCCATGATCGTTTCCCATCCCTCTATAATGCGCCTAATTCCTTCAATTTGGAGATCATTCCATCAACGTCGTCGACTTTACCGCCTCCTTGTCTTGGCGGTGGTTCTATATCCATGTTGTTAGTAGATACCCAGTATACCCACCCAGTGCTCGAATCATTAAATGCCTGTATAGAATGATTGACCTACCAATAACCTTCAAAGTCTTCAATCTCTTGGTACCATCCACGCCCCAGTCACCAAGTGTAGATTTCTCCAGCTTCTTCTTCTTTGCCTTCATGATACTCTGCAAGCTCGCATATCTCGGTTCATTCAATCTCAGATCTGTTGTAATAACCATGGGTAATTTGCCCCTCACCACATCCGTGCCGCCATCTACCTCCTTCGTAACCTCAACTATATCTCCATCCTTGAACTCCACCTTACTCGCCTGCGTCGCTTGACTCCATCCCAATAACCCCGCCAGCATTTGTCCTGTTTGCCCCGCATCATCATCAATACTTTGTTTCCCTAAAAATACCAAATTGCTCTTTTCCTTCTCCACAACCTTTTGTAACAGTTTCGCTACTCCCAATGGCTCCAGTTCTTCTCCTTCTTTCATCTCAACCAGTAAACTGCGATCAGCACCCATAGCCATAGCTGTACGTAGGATATCTTGGGATTTGGTCGGTCCAGCGGAAAATGCGAGGATTTCTTCGACGCCTCCGGGCGCGGATTTCTTCTCGCGAATTCGTACAGATTCTTCAATCGAGAGTTCGTCGAAAGGGTTCATGCTGTGTTTGACGCCATTGGTCTCGATGGCTGTCTGGGCTTTGTTGACGCGGGGTTTGACCTGTCGTGCTTGGGTTAGTAGCCATTTTTTATTTGCGCAGCGGAAATCAAGGGATTGAATTCGTTGTTAAGAATTCGGAGAGAGTGAGAATACGGACCGCATAGTCAATAACCCTCTTTACGGGTACAAGAATTCTTAGGGCGGACATATTTATAGTAAGGGTATTGGAAAATTCGTCGTCGTCGTGGAAGAATCACAATTTGAAGCTCTTGATGATGAAGGACCGACCGGTTTCGCTCGGCCTAAGCTTCCCCACACCAACCCGCTTCCTCGGTAGACTAGCATCACGTGCATGACACTTCCCGAAATCTTTGTGACTGTGATTTTTCCTCTCAACTCTTCGTTCATTGCGGAAATGTCTCATTCGTGTTGTTTACAGGTACGATATTCTTTAAACTAGTATCTGGTCTCAATATGGAATTGTTGGCAGTAAAAGGGAGGAAATTGTATGGCATTGTTTCCACCCATTAGCTATACACACCTCTCTATCAGCTGTAAGCTGAATGATATCGACAGCATCAGTATTCTACGAACATGTCATATTGAAAAAACTATCCATTAAAAAACATCACCCAGTTGAACGTACGTTCAATCGTATCGCCAGGTCTGGGTGGTAACTTTAGCTCTCACTGAGGACATGTAATGTAGCCCTCTCGAAGGATTACATTGTGGTCTGTATTCACAGGACAAAAAGATAAATAGAGGGATGATCACTCTAGGATATGCAATGATAAACTACTATACGATTGATCCAACCTCATCAGAGATCCTCAAAATTATCATAAATATCAAGATTCAACATTAATATCCCTCCTCAGTTTCCAGTATAAGTCAGACAAGCATCCTCGATCCCCGCCTTTGGCGTTGCATAATGTGTAACCAGGGTGCCGTTTTGCTCACCTCCCAATACCTCCACGCTGCCCTCTCCATATTTAGGCCACCCCGCGTTGCTCAATCCATTCTCAGGATCCCTTGCGAACGTCAACCAAAGATCTTGCATTGCCTCACTTGTATCCTTCTGGAATCGGGTTCCGTCGCCACCAACATCAGCATATGTTCCAAAGATCATGGGCAGCTCACTGGAATGATAAGCTCCCATGAAGGGGAGTGGCGAGAGATTACTAAAGTTGCCGGAATATTCAAAGCGGTAGGTTGTTGCATTGAGAGATTGTCGGATTTGCGCTTCGGCTACGACGCCGCAACGGACGTGTAACGTAGCCGCTAATTCCTTTTCAGGGGTTGGTCCCTCGATGTCAGGAGGGCCAGAGGAGAGTGCAGCGGTGGAAGCTCCATCAATCTGTGGTTTGACATGTTAGTGAGCTTGATTCTTGGGGGTTACTTGTTAACAAGCAAGCAGGAAAGACGAGAAGAAAAACAGCTTACCAAGTTATGTCCCAATATTTTGGGTAGCTTTGCGTAATGGCCAGAGAGATATGCAGCAGTATAGTTCGCAAATGTGTTGTTATTATCATTGTATGACTGAAAGACCAACGCAGGGGTCTTGCCAGCATCAGTCCAATATTGAATAAACGCCTCGATATCAGCTTGTGGATAAGTGCTCATACACTCAACCTGGCTTGTAATATTACCAGTGCATCCAAGCTCATTTGCCAAAAAGGTAAAGTTCGAGTGAGTGGTATCAGTATAAACGGTATGGACACCCTGGCCCTCGACCGCGCCGGAATCCTGGATAAATCCAGTGACAATTGGATCATCTGGCCAACCGATACTGAGAGCTCCAGTCAAAGTAGCACCAGCTGATTGAACCCAAAGTACCATGCGCGAAGGATCAACGCCGAAAGCTGCAATATTGTCTCGAATCCACTCAAGGGCAGCTCTAGCATCAAAAATGTAGAGCCCAGCATTTTCGGTTGGTGTGTTTGGTTGACCGAAAAAGTTCAGTCTGTATTGCAATGAGACGACAATATGCGATTGAGTACGCTGGACCCATCGCTGTGGATTTTGGTAAGGTACAGATGAACCACCTGTGGTCTGACCACCTCCATAAATCCAAACGATCACGGGGACTTTTTCCTCGGTCGGGTACAATGGTGCCCAAACACTGACGCTTAAACAGTCATCTCCATTGACACCTTGGATGAAATACTCACGTCTCACATCAGTATAGACAGATGCAGGGGTTGCTTCATATTGGGGGCAATTGGGGCCGAACGCATCGGCGTGGATAATTTGTTCCGCTGCAGACGCAGGAAGTGGTTGTGCTTTTCGGAAACGGTTCTTACCGAACGTTGATTGTGCGTATGGAATACCCAGAAAGTGTCGAGTTAAGGGGACACTTTCGTTGATGGCACCATGAACTTATGGGAATGTTAGTCAAAGTTCTGCCTGGCTATCTTGTTGATCGCTTACCAATTCCACTAGATGTTTGAACCACAAGCGGAGCTTTGATATTGAAACTCTCTGAGTTATTCGTGCTTCTTGGCTTCAAGACTATTGGTCCTGCATTCGCAAGCAATGAACTAGAGCAAACAGCCAAGACAGAAGCCACAGCTTTAATCAATCCAACCATCTTTTCGGTGTGGTGACTGAAAGATCCAAGCAAAGCGACATTCACCACCTAAGGAGAAGCTGCGTCTGATGTACACAACAGTGGATCGGACAGATGCAGATGCGAATGCAGATGAGAATGGTTGACCAGACAGGAAATTCAGGGGAAATCTGGCGACCTTATATATAATATGAGTTGAAAGATAAATTGAGCTAAACACCCTTTGAAGTTGGATTATTGGCAAGTTCGAAAATATTGCATCATCTAAATTATACCCACCACTCTCGTCTTACCAATGGCTGCCTTGATACGTCACCTTTACCTCATTACAAGTACAGAGGCACTCCTTGTTTGTAGCGCGGGGCTACTGGTAATCATGGCTTAACGGATACCCCAATGAGGTGTATTTCTAAATCCGTGATGTGAATGTGAAGCATGTATGCAAAGTACATGCAAGCACCTAACTAAAACATGACTCGGGGTCATAATACTTACTTAACTCACTTCCATCGTCTTACTTTCCGCGATGCACTGACACGCCTTAGTCTCCAGTTTTTGAGTTCCATAATCTAGATTTTCATCCTGGTTTTACTCCTATGTGCTTCCACAGTATCATCGATGGATGAGCGGCTGTCCGGTGTTGATGCTTTAGAATTGCATCTAGCCCCGAATATTCATTCGCTAGCAAGATTCGGTAACCAAGACACGTGAAGGAGAGGTTCGAAAATCCATAGTTATCAGTAAGAAGCACTGAGAACTCTGATGTCACCCCACCTATGGTCCTAATAGCAAATCTTTATGGGAACTATACATCCTCCTCCCTGCCCTGATGCAGTATCAATGCGTTTGCTACATACCATAGTAGTGCAGATTTTTTACGAAAGACTTTGTGGCAGATTCCCCGCATTCCGTTCTCCGCAAAACCCTACACCCCCGCATAAGTCGAATTGGGTTCGATAATTGGCTTATGACGGTGTCATATCAGTGCTAGTGGAAGGGTGGGGGCAAGTGGTAAGGGTTGAAAGCCCCCACTCGCGTAGACGCATCCTAGAATCGTGCCTTAAATCCCATTATACCCGATACACCGGTCACTGGCTCGGGACCGATACAAAAAGAAACCATAGAGAAAGCTTGCTAAGGTGGGAATTTGTTAGTCTAGAAAGAAGGGCCGAAAGCTAATATAATGTTTACATAGTTGATGTTCTTTTGAGCTATGGAAGTATGCAGCCGTGGGAACCGCAATGCTTATTCTTCAAGTCCCGCACAATTAAGTTCGGCTTTGGGGAAGAACTTTACTCCGTATTGTAGTTGAGAATACGTGTGACCTGTGAAAACCTAGCAAACTTGGTTTGTTGTGGATTAGCAACTGATTCTTTGACATCCACAAAGCTGAGAATCCCCGGCCGACATGAAAAGTTCACCCAATGGCTCTCAAAGTCTTGTCTTGACCTCGTGTCATCAAGAAACCTTATATTCTCCACAATGGCTCAAGGAGGAGGTAAAGCGGACTTTGGGAGTATGCTCCACCCCCACCTCCGCCCTTTTCCCATTGTTTCTAAGGGTTTTTGTGTGATTCGTGCGAAGTCGACACGCGGCAGACTAACGACTCCCTCTTGTTCCTACGATCTCGTTGCCCTTTTTTGAAGCTAGCTTGGTGATACATAAAATTCAATATCTGATTTAAGGAAGTAGCTTCTCCATGCTTGTCTTAGTCCCCTCACATCTTTCCACACTCTCCTACGAGAACCATCTGTGCTAGAAGAATCTACCAATTCTTCACTATGGCATCGCTTGCTCTCCATGCTGCCTTCTTCCTATCCTTTGTCCCCTCACTCATCATTGGCCAAGCCTCTGTTAATACAACCGCCATCCCACTTCCTGTTCCGGAAGGACCATATACTTCTACAATCACAGTGTCAGAGCTTACCGATACGTCGCGGGCCAACCCATTTAATGGATCTTCCCCATATCGTCAACTTGTGGTCAGCTATTATGAGCCATATCTCAGGGAGGATTGTGCTAACATTGGTGAACTCGACTACATGCCAGCTACCGTGGCAGAGTGGTTCAATGAGAACGATCTCCCCAGCCCTGATTTGACAACATTCTCTCAACTCAAATTTTCCGATATCTGCCTTGAAGCACCAAACACCAAGCCTGATACGCCTCTTCTCATCTGGACTGGTGGTTTCTATACCAGCCGTCTCCAGTACGGTGCGATTGCACAAGCAATTTCTAGTTGGGGCTACAGAGTTGTAACAATAGATCATCCATATGATGCAGCAATTGTAGAATTTCCAGATGGAACCGTCATTTACAGTGCTTATGCTAGCGGAGCCCCAACTGACGCGATTAGCGCTTATCTCCAAAGCATCCGTGTCAAAGACATTGAGTTCGTCACGGGTGTATTTTCGGAAGCTTCTGAGGTTGTTGGTCTCTACGGACATTCCTTGGGAGCCTCATCTCAGACTGCTGTGCTTCAAGCAGACACAACGGGAAAATACGTGGCAGGTTGCAACTTGGACGGTAAATTGCAACCCCCTGTTGGGCCAACTGGACTCGGTAACTCATCCGAGATCAAAAAATCTTACATGTTTTTTGCACACGATAATCACACTATTGCTAGTGATCCATCATGGACTGCATTCTGGAACACGACGGATCTTTTGACTCCAAACGATCCTAGGGTATCTCTTGAACTCCCCAAGACAATTCATAACTCATTCACTGATCTACCTTTTGTTATCGATGTGGCTGGCGTTCGATCAGTCAATGAATCTTACTTCGAGACACTCATTGATACTATCTATTGACCTCGTGAGATTCACGACATTGCCTCGTATGTTCGTGAGTTCTTCGATTGGACTCTCAAAGGTGTCGAGACGCATCCACTTTTAGATGCGTCGAATAGCTCTTTCCCAGATATTCTTTTCGTTCGAAAGGCTGGTTATTAGGTCTGAATGACTATTCTCAGGCAGAGATGTATCAATTATCGACATCAATAATGGATGGAGACAACCGCGTCTAGTATATCGAAAGAGATATTGGAACAAAAGCTCTAGGAAAGTAGAAAAAGCGGGAAAGCACTTGAGGAAGCTACAAAGGCATCAAGTGGAAACTAGATTGACCAAAATATTTGATATTATTAATTCATGAGATACTGAGGTTCAAATATGATAATTCTTGGTCTTATTGACGTGCTCAAGTAAGCTTCACCGCACGGCTCCCAGCTACAAAGTCAACCCAATCGTTTATGTAGCCACCCCCTTCCTTCGACTTGCATACCCATTATCGCTGACTGTACCATTTGACTAAGCAATTTAAAAATTATCTGATTACCGGAGGATACCCTCTCCTATTACTATGCTTCATCAAGATGCAAAATCTTCGTTGGTCGTAGCCAGAATGTTCAACTTCTAGGTCTGAACACTTTCTCCAACCAAGCTCTTGGAACACATATTCATCATCCCCAGTACTCAGTCTCTCTACTCGTTCATTACCTCACTCCCACTTCATTTTCCATCGGTATTAGCACCAGGTCCCCAAAGATACAACAAGGACAACGAAGCACCGCTTATTTCAATGAATTATGTCGCGCCCCTGATCTTGCTCATTGGTAACCATCAAATCTTACCAATACTGGTAAAGCACCATTCTTGATACAGCGGATTTGTCATACATCTGCGCAAATCTTCGCATTTCTTGCATGAGTTGCGGAGATGTTGTAGGAGTGTTGCTTTTTAATGCCTGGTGAAAGTGTGAAATAGTCAAGATTCTACTGTTCTTAACATCCAAAGCCTCACCCGCTTCTTTGTTGCGATATTCTCGTTGCGAAATAACAGCGGTTTCAACACACAAAGCCATGATGTCTGACCCGGTATATCGATGTGTTACTTCCGCAAGCTTCTTTAGATCGACACTCCTATCTAAGGATTCTTCTCTTAAGAACATACGGAACATATTCTCTCGTGCTGAGATCGTGGGTAGTCCAATGTAGATTCTGCAAGGTACTCGTCTCAAGACTGCAGGATCAAGCAGGTGAGGTAGATTTGTTGCAAGAAGTAAGAAAGGGGAGGTCGAATCTTTGGAGAGGCCATCTGCTTCCTGTAGTAGCTGGTTGACGAGCTTTCTCTGATAGATTGACCCTGATCCAGCTTGGCTCCGAGAACTAAATAAAGAGTCCGCTTCATCGATGAAGATGATAGATGGGAAAAGCATCTTCCCGAGCTTGAACAAACTTGCAACGAGCTTTTCCGTCTCACCAACATATTTACTTTCCATCTCGGCACCAGAGACACTAAGCATAATTGATCCAGAGGTCTTTGCAAGCACTCTTGCGAGTTGTGTCTTACCAGTCCCCGGAGGACCGTACAGTAGTGCGCCCCCAGCGGAGGTCTTCAGAATTCCACAGGAATCTTTTTGAGATTCTCCGAGTGAGATCAGATCTGTAATGCGGGCCTTGATATCCGAGTCAAGTTCGATGTTTGACCAAGTTGTATTAAGATCGCCTATGAAAGTGTGAGAATTTTATTTTATGATCAAGACACGCAATGTGATGGCATAACTACCTGGACTGACAACAGTGTCGAGCAATTGGTACAAATGCTCGTCTTCTTGACTCTTCGATATCTGTTCCGCTATGCTCCAAGCCCGTCGGGGGAGCTTCGATTTCCATGGCGCTTTTTGATCATCCTCATCTTCGTGATTTTCGAGCCATTGCTTCTCTGCTTCACTCCGCTTCTCATATGTTTCCATGACTAGCTTCATAGAGTCAATATCTAATTGGCGTTTTGCTATCGTTCTGGCAATAATCTCTATGTTGTCCCAAGGAAAGAAATGGCGGCGCATAGCTCGTAAGGTAGCATCTGGAATGAAAGTCTCCCAATCTACAGCGTAAGGCTGTGCCAAAGGTGACATATTTGCTTCTGGCGACATTCTAATGCAGCGTTGCAGGTGTCTTATATTCTCTTTTAATCTTGCCTTCTCCTTGTCTTTTTCGAGGAGTCTATACTGTGCCTGACTTCTGGCTGTAAACATGCGCAGAATTCCTTTCTGGGTGTTATTACTGATAGACTCAAGAATACCATCGTCGTCTCCTCCTGACATCATAATGATTGTATCTTCTTTTGCTAAAGTCCTGATAGCGGTTTGTAGATGTTTGAACACCTGAAGATACTTTTTGTAACTACAAAACCTGCCAACACCTGAGACGAGAATTACCAGCGCTGGTGATCCAACGTTCTCTTTATCTCCAGTTCTCCCCAGAGTATTCTTCACCAAATGAGACTCAATAATCTTCTTCAAGAGGGTAGTATACTGAGAACTTCCCAAGTCGTCGGTCTCTATTTGCTCTGGGGTTTCAAGGAAATGTTCGGTTTGAGGGATCTTCTGCATTCTATGTCCTACGACCGACTCATTGCTTTCCAACTGTTCATCAACTGACGACAGATCCTCTTCATCTTGAGATAAAGTGTCACACATCTCGTTGCACATCCCTGATGTATCTTGACACATCAATTTGTGACGAAGAATGATGCTGCCTGTCAAAACAGAAATCGCCGTCAATACAATTATCGTGGCAAAAGTCAAAAGACCAAGGTACTGTGATAAGAAGAAGAGCCTGTCGGAAAACTTTCTCGTCCATTTCACGCAATCGACTCCATATTCCTGGGAATTTGTCGTTCGGACGCTGGATTCACTATTGTCAGATGCACTATCACTGGATCCACTCCTTGCAACAGGAGAAGACGAGCGTGATGTGCTACAGGCAGAAGAAGCCGGGCAGCAGAGCTCCACACACATGCACCGATCGTAGAGTAGATTGAGGTAGTGATCGTCACCCCTTTTTTGGTCATCTCGGTGTTCTGAATCTTCTCCTTTCCCAAAATGCTCTGCCAAATCTCTAAAATCGTCGATATTCAACTCAATCAAATCCGCTTGCACATCACTCGCGAACTTCTTTGCCACCTCTGCCAAGAATTCTTGACCGAGAAAAGCATGGAATCCTCCAGGGAGAAGAAGCTGAACAGCATCAAGCGCAAACTTTGGAGTTTTGCCTGAACTGAAGGTCGATTTGAGGCCCTCAGCCTCTCGCTCTGGCGGGATGGTTTTTTCTTTTGGCATGATGAGGTTGAAAAGTTCATCGTACAAAAAAGAATCCAACTCATATCTTTCTTCCTGAGATGCCTGGCCATTTGATGTCGCGTCTTCGACTTTTTCGGTAAGATTGGGCGGGTTTGGCGGAAGTATTACGACTCGACGCGCTTCCTGGCTCAACTCGAATGCAGTCCTGACACAATTGTCCATAAACCATGAAGGCATGGAGACACCTGAAATAAGCTCCTCGACTCCATCTTCGTTCACCATGGCATCGACGTCTACGGCCATACTTGTTGAGAGGACGTATCAACGCTTAAGAAGACACCGGAAATAGTCAATCTTGGAGGTTGCGATACAAGAAATGAATAGGAAAAAAAGGTGAGAGATATAGGAGTGTGAAGAAGATCATTACGCTAGAAGCGTCGCACCTATCTTTCGAAGAGAGGCAAAAGGAAATTTAGCAAACACAATAGCACGGCAGATCATGAAACTAGTCTGTTCTACCATGGATGTTCTCCACATTCATTATATCTTTACTTGCACTAATTTGTTGTCCAAAAGCCCTAGATCCTGCTTGTAAGCAGCAATAGACGTGCGGCATGTGTAAGATCTTAAAATACTTTGGCAGACTATCAGCCCGTGTCTTACGACCATTCGAGGGAATAAGTTGAAGCAATCACTGATTTTCTGGTCGAGTAAAAATGTCGAAGGCTGGCTGTCGTACCCAGTCAATTTCACCCGGTAATGTTACTTCATTGGTGTTAGAGCTAAGCGCTGCCGCCTGACCATAAGCTCACGATTTCATTCACCTATCCTCGCTTAAACCCACGTCATTAACTGAACTCCCTTCCAGAGCCTCAACTTTATTGTAACATTACCGATCCCACGAGTTTTCTCGTTTAGGAAATGCATAGATATTGTACTCCAAAGCATGTGCATCTCGCAATAAACAATTGTCAAGAAGAAGACGGGAGGGCCCACACCAACTTACCCCTGACTTTATCAACCAATCACACTGCAACACATTGATATGCAACGCCAAAATTGTTAAATCTGAAAGCTCGATGCATTTGATTCACAACACAATACTGTTTCAAAGCTAGGACGTAAGATTATCCTATCTTGATTAGATGAGATGACATGTCAACATTGAGTGGAGAACCTCAGCCGTCGTTACTCGAGGTATGGGAGTATTTTAATCCAGACCTCCTTCTTCAGTTATCGCAACATGAGACACAAAGAACCCCTAATGCACAATGAAACAAGATCGATGGATATGGCTACTGCAATGAACCGATGTGATAGTTTCCCAAATTCACCATCAATTACCTCCATCATGGAACTCAATTTATCTATCAATAAATGCAACTCGACTCAAGAGTTGAAAGATTGTTGGGAACTACAAGCGGTATCTCGAAGCTTTCACGTGCGGCACGTCTTTATCATTATTTGTTCAGTTGACCCAGGCCGGGGAGTCTAGACCACCTAGAGTACCCCCCTCACTCGTCTTCAGAAACGGAACCATCATCAGAATCTTCAGGCGCAAAATGATGATCTGTAAACAGTGATATCACTACAGATATCCTAATCCACATACGAATATAACGATATCACTTCAGCTCCTGAATTCAAGCAAAAATCTCCCCCTTACTCTCCCGCCGACCATCGATCCAACAGAGGATGAGAAAGCGATATCACTAATTCGGTAACACCACTATTCTGTGATTGGTTTGATAATGACCATTCAGAAGACAAAGGGATCTTTTTTGGTGTGTTGGTTTTTTGTCTAGAATGAGTCTTCTCAGACACCTCATGATTTTTGATCTCGGAGGGTTGCAGCACGCCCTTTTCACGAATTTTATAGAGTCCCGATGGTCTGCTAGTCACTTCTCCACAGCATAAATATTGATTTGGAACAGGTACACACAATTCTTTACTTCTGAATATACACGGTTTTACTATATGAGGATTCAGTATGCTGTGACAAGATGACGCAATCACTATTGGTCGGTTGAAAGGGACCGAATCTGACAAGAAACAGATCTTTCATCACATACTTCACTCTATTCACATATTCAAAGATATTTTCTAAATTCGTACTAAAGATATAAAATCATATTTATCAAAGGGATGACGAAGGACAAGTGAATGCCAATATTTTACCATGGTTTTCGTTTTATTAGTAGCATCGCCCATTTTTAATTGATTCCGAGGACATCGTCCAAGATATCTTGGAGGTTAGGCAGGCGGAACTCCCGCGACATATGTAGGTGGAACCTTGGCTGCTTTTTCTGCTGCATCTTTTATCCTTTTATCGACTTGGGCCTTATTGGATATCAGTTCCTTACCATAATAGTATGCTTGGGATGGGCAGCCAAGCCACATGAGATAGTCGACCGTGGTAACACTATTCTCGTCCCCAAACCCGACTGGCTTTTCGACGTCGGTTCGGAGTTGCTCAAGAAGCTCTTCTTCGTTCTTGATAAGACATGCCTTTTCAACCAACTTCACACATATGTGAACCCAATTCAAAATGCTCTCCGAATCGAGGGTTCCAGGATGCTGACGAAACTCGATTGTGCGTTTGCCAAAACTAGAAGAGAAAGGGGGGGCCAAATTACTTATGTTGAAGCCTGAACTTCTGGTTCCCATTTCATCATGTATTTGCTTATGATCAGTGAATGACAGAATACGATTTAGAAACTCAAGACGTGTGAACCTTGGATTGTACCTACCTAGTTTGGATTCTTTGAGCGACTTACAATGTGGGTTATCTAGCCGAGTCTCGGGCATCATCAATAAAATCTGGCGTTCGTAAGTCCATGCAATGGCCAAAAAATTGCGCAAGATGGGCCAGTCAAAACCACGGTATCCGATACCGACGTGAACATGCAACCCTGTACTTTCGTTAACACGAAGTAAGTAACTGTTTCTCATTTTTCTTACAACTGTTTCTATGTCCCTTCGAGCGGCTCCATCGTAGTAATAGGGTGGAGACGCCATTTCCATGCCATATTGACAATAATTTTCGATGCTTGGACTTTGCATACCTGGGCCAACGGTGATATCGGTTTTCAATATCCAATTGGTAGCAATCGCTGCAGCCACTTCTTTCGAATTTCCATAATCTGACTCCTTCACCGTTGCTCGAATGCTAACTTCCTCTAGTTTCCTCTCAATGTCATAATTTATGGAATCTTCATCCGCGAGAATTCTTGGGTCCACCTCGCGAAGATCGCCTGGATTAGGGTTTTCACCACCCTTGGTTACAGTAGCTAAGATGAATTCTAGTTCGACACCAAAAGTGAGCCGTGACTCTGCTTCTGGTGATGATACTGTTGGGGTAAGCATCTTGATTAGATTGATTGATCAGATGAGTTTGTGATGCAAGTGTTAGAAAGTACATTACCAAAATGAATTTCGAGAATCTGTGAGTTCTGATATAGCCAACAATGGGATTGTTCTTGCATAGTTAACTGATTTGTATGAAAGAGAAGCAATTTTTCTCTCACAACATCCCAACAAAGTAACAACGGGTCTGAGCATCCTTTTGTTAGATACAAAGACAACTAGAACTATGTACAGTTGGAATCGAATTTTTTACCACGACAAAGGATCTGGTTCTTTATCTTGTCGTGAGGAGAAATAATTCTTTGTTTCAGAGTTAGCATCTTTGACAAAAGTAAGGGTGAAAGCCGTGATATTTTGGGGTTCGAAAATATTCAAGTCCATTTCATCCTAAAGTGGACAGAATAGGCCGTTCTCTACTTTCACCATAAGTTTTTGAAATGGTTTAATTGATTAGTTGAAGCTTACATTGACTGGCCAATCACGATGACGATACCTGTCATTTAGGAATTAGTACCGTTTATACATTAGTCTCGTAGCCTAGATCTAGAGCCTACAAGATCAGATAAGTTCCGATTCTAAACGGCCATTGGCACCGAATTAAAGCTAGATAATTGGTACTTAATAACCTTCTTTACTGCAAACGTCGAAAAGGTTCCTTTGAATGACGAGTATTAAAAAACGATATTCTTGGTGTGGAGAAATGAGCAGAGGACTTGGGGAAGGGGAAGTTAGTGGAGAGCTAGTGCAGAATGATGACATTTAAAGTTTGACTTGTACTACGCAATAACTTAGCTAGAGTAGATTAGTGAGCGTAGTGATCTCATATACCTAGGTATATATAAAGTCACTGCTCCTCCATCACCTCCTCAAAATACCCATTTCCTTCACAAACAGAATTCTATCATCTTTGGGACAGCGGTCAATTACTATCATCGCGAAAGCAGCAACACAAGTGTTAACCACCTTTACAATCCCGATGACTTTTACTCACAAGACTGACGAAGTTCTAGGAAACATATATCGAAGACATCGATACTCTCCGGTAGTATCATTACTTATATCTGAAACGAGTTCATCCAATATTGTAGTAAGATTATCTCAAAATGTGCAAAGAGTTGTATATGTATCATAGATCATGCGGTGGCGATGGTACCAAGCCATGCATCTGTGATAAATCATGTCCGTACTACGAGCCTTACTTCGCAAGTACTTGCGACTCCACTTGGTTAAGAGGAGATGATCGTAATCTTTGCAAGGAATGCCCCCGCAGAGAAATGGATGACAAACGAAATAAGAAGGGGGAGGTTGTACCCGTCGCCGCGTGTCACAACTGTCCCGGACATGAGATTCACATGAAGGGCGCTGATTTACCAAAGGCTGATCCTAACCATCGGTCAGCAATATCAACAAGAGCAATGGAACGGAAGAGCAACTTTGAACGTTCATCGTTTCCAGCAAAAAAATCTCCGTCAAAAAGTCTGGCGGGAGCGCCAGAATTCACAGAGTACCTTGAGCAGATTTTAGCAAGAAGGATATAAGAGTTTGTAGTAAAGTTACTACCCAAATATTCTAGCGCCCAGTAACTTCGCATCTTATTAGCCTTGCACGTCGCACGATGGAAGCTGGATGGCAGACTGGCGGACTCATGAGGTTATATTCATGCCTACGTGGGTTATATATCGTTCACCATAGATGGTGTGTACGAAAGCGTGTTTGATTGAACTGATCACATTAATGGTCCTAGCGATGTGTTACGGAGATGGAAAGAGCAGAAGAGGGGTTGGTAGGAAAAGGTTGTAATCGGAAGTCGTTTGGAAACGTGAGTTTAGCGTCCGACTTCCCTTCCCTCTACCGTGTCCCTAGAGACGATACATATAATGAGTCAAATTGGGATCTAGAACGATCAACTCGTCACAAATTATCAATTGATAAGGCAGATGTTTTAGTGACAGTAGAAGGAATCGAGAACATGCTTCTGATAGCAAAGAGGGGAGGAAAGAAAGGGAGGTAGAACATAGCGATTGAAAGCAGTAGGAGGGAAACAAAGGAACAAAAAATACAGCGTAATAGGAGAATGGGCGAGACTAGAGACAAACTTTCTCTATTTCTTCTATCGGAGACCCAAGTCATTTGCTCAGATAGCTTTTGACAAATATGCTCTCCAGTGCCGCCGGCCTGCTAAATGAATGAAATTGCTTCCATTCATCAGCTTTGGTCCTCAGAATATAGCCAAAATGTGCTATAAGCATCCAATCCAGAATCGAATAGTTCCAAGCAAATCTCCAGGAATACGGCTTCTCCTGAATTTTCCCGAGGTTGAGAGGTTTTACACTCACCAACTCACCCCGCAATCAAATTTTCGACGAAGCTTAATCAAAATACCGGTATGAGTGGAGCGAGTTTCTCGCTGTGAATAAGCTTAATTATACGATAGCAGGATATCTCCGATATCAGTTCAATCCACAACTTAAGCATTAATGCTTAAACGGTTGTCGTGATTTATGCACGACCTTGCGGTCCTGCCTCGTGAAAAGCAATACTATGGTCCAGGATCCATCACCCGCCTCTCGTTTTATGGTTAGTATTTCCTATTTTTGACCACACACGAAACCACGAGCTTGGCAAGAGAAATCATTTCAATACACGCGGAATGACATTCCCTCAACAAAAACAAACATGGTAGTGTTACTGCACCATCAGGAACCCAACCTCCAGAAAAGAAAAACTTCAATTTCATCTCAAATTACATAATCTCGAATTTCATTGGATCGCATTCCAATACGCGTATTCGGAAACCCTAAGCTGCAAAATGCAGCGCCCCACGACCCCTTAAGGCTGCGCTAACTCAATTGAGTAATCTGCATGAGTTTTGGGGAATTGCATTGAGCTTATCGACGCATACCGCTGTCAAAAACTTCCATATCTTCAAATACGCGTATTTGATACGGCGTAAACAGAAATCACTATCAATTTTTCTTTTAGCAATAGTCGAGAATTCTCAAGATGTTGAGAATAAAACCTATGGATAACCTCGAGTTGGAGCTGGAAGTACATCTCCAACTCTTCCGTTTTACATTATACAATTCTGGTCGTTCCTCTTGATCGTTCATTGAGAGCAGTCTAGAACACCCTTCATATCAACACAACTACACGAATACCGACTTCCTACTTCTTCACAATGGCGAAACTCGAACCCTATAGTGGAGATTACTATCTCTGGAACTACATTCCGTCTATAACTGCAGCTGTCATCTTTATCATTCTCTTCATCATAACAACCGCTTTACATACCTGGCGTATGTTTAAGACCAAGTCCTGGTTCTGCACAGCATTCTGCATCGGAGGCCTTTGTGAGTACCTCAACATCTCCCTTGAAATATAAACATATTCTAACCCTTACAGTCGAATTCATCGGTTACATCGGTCGAGTAATGGCCGTCAACAGTACCGGCACTCTCATGCCATATATCATCCAAAGTTTCTTCACCCTCGTTGCTCCAGCCTTCTTGGCCGCATCGATCTACATGACACTCGGCCGAATTATGCGATATGTCCACGGAGAACACCATTCCCTCATCCGGATCAATTGGCTTACGAAAATTTTCGTCATCGCAGATGTCTTGTCGTTCTTCGTGCAAGGAGGATCCTCCGGGTTGATGTTCAATACCAGCACTGCCAGTCTTGGTGAAAAGGTCGTGTTGGCTGGTTTGTTCATACAGATCATAGCTTTCGCCTTTTTCTTGTTTACTGCTCTTGTATTCGAACGCCGAATGAGAAGAGAGCCCACACCGGAATCTTTCGTTGTTGAAGCAAATTGGATCCATCACTTGCATTGTCTTTACGTCATAAGTGCTCTCATTCTCGTTCGATCAGTCTTCAGAGTCGTCGAGTATGCGGCGGGCCAGAAGGGATATCCCTTAATGCATGAATGGACTTTGTACACATTCGATACAGTACCAATGTGGATCGTCACCGTTATCTTTTTCATCTGGTATCCGTCTCAATTTCAAGTAAAGCCGGGAACTACAACATCTCCAATAGAGACGGGAGAAGAGGCCCAAAGTATTCAATTGATGAATAGTGCAGAAAAAAAACGAAGTAGAAATACTCAGACCAGAGTTTATGGTCCTCGAAGCATGGTTTGAAGATGTTATGATAGATGAGGCTGGCGTCACATGCTATAGAGCCAAAGGGATAGAGATTTACGATCGGGGTCTGCTCTTACTGGTATGATTCGTATTTGGGTTGTCTGAGCAAGACATTTGGTAAACAGGAGTCTGAAGTTATTCATAGCCAACTTGATGAGATGGTTTGCAATAAGGATTGCAATACAGGACCTGCGGAAGGTAATATAGCTGTAGCTAATTCAAAAGTAATGAGATGAAACTAAACTTCTCACACCCAGTGTCCACGCTTTCCTGTCTTCTTTAAATGGTACGTGTACATATCGAATAAATGTCTGTTTGAAGTACTTCCATCCTTGAAACACTACCAAAATGCGGTCAATGAATACTCGACAGTGAGAGATAATGCTGAGGATGGGATGGCAGTTGTAGATTAAACTCCAGGTAGATAGAGTAAGATACACAACTCGTCATTTCAATTGCGATTTTCCCCGTTTCGTTATCATCCGACAGTCTCAAGAATATGCAGTGATGATATCCATTTTCGGTTTCATTTTGGACACCAAACACTGCGCAGAAGCGCAGTAATATGCTTGCAATTTGACGCTTACGCTTTCCGTGAAACTTTTCATCTTATGTTTTTAGAATTGATCAATCACCGATTTTCGCTTTCGACCGAGGCCAGGATTGATTTTTGAAGATTGGCCATCAAAAATTCGAAAAATTCTTGCCCAGAAGAGTAGCGGATGGATAATCGAAGGCGATGCTCAATATTTGGCATACGAGGTCAAATCGCCGTGCTAGATTAGAGTAATCATGTACATTTGCTTCCCAGCCTCGTTGGTTCCATGTATCCCTTTATATAATGGCAAATCATCATCGCGTAAAGGCTCAAAGCTTTTTCGTGAATCCTCAAGACTATTCAAATTACCCGCCAGGCACGACTTATCGGTGGAAAAATATGCTCCAATGAGCGTGAAGAAACCTTTCTACCGGCGACGGGGGTAATCAAGAGACCCATTTCAGCTCCACGCCAACGGATTTCTGGAGCCTCATTGGTGATTTTCAGCATGTAAACTTTACAATAGCTGCTATTATCGAACCAAAGGTGTACCTGGCTATGCCTTCTTGTTGATGGATGTTTGATAAGAAATTCACTGCCAAGAACTGTGACAAACGCAATGCGAATGGTGCCACCCAAAAGAATGACCAAATGGATCAGACGGTGTGGTATGAACTTGAATAGCGAGTATTTTAAAGTCGCCTAGATACCAATCATTGTCTTCGCAATGAAGTCTACGACTATGAATATATGGTATCCTTGTGTCTACACTTGCCCAAGATTAAGTTGGCCCTCGAAGTGGTAGATGTCTCTCCCTATAACTGCATTCTCTAGCAATAACTGAAAGCGCCCCAAGCTTATCGCTACTAATTGATAATCTGGACCTGGTATAGAGCTTGTCGATTTCATTCCAAAAAGTAAACCAGAAATTTCCAGAACGAAGATCTTTCAGCTGTGATGATGTGCTAAAACGGGCGTCTTCCACTTGATTAATTGTCTCAAAGTATGTGCGAGTATGAAATTTGAGTATAATCTGATGTTAACTGAATTGAAACGTTCGAGGGCTCAATAGTCGTTCTTGTAATGTTCATGCGCTTTGAAATAATGGTGATTCCAAGCAAGACCGTTTGTAGAAATTCATTTCGACCGAAAGAAGCTTTGGCTTATACCCATCAGACCCGCCCCACTCAAAGTCGGAATGGGTCATTAACTCAGCGCTTCCAATAAAGTTCAGATTTCTATCAAAGAATAATTCATCAATGCCATCTTGATTCTTGAGCTCCAGTAGCGGTATGTTGAGAATTGATCCACCGTAGACACTAGCCATGTGAAAAAATTCCTTCTTCCATTTGTCAACATCATCTTAAATATTGCAAAAGGAATCTATCCACAAGTAATGAAACCCAAACTTCAATATTACTTTCAGTGCATTGTGAAATGTCTTGGTGAGAGTAGATATTGATATCTCTTCATGAAAACCAGAAATGTTATCTTTAACCAACGGAACAAAGTTCAGGCTTCCCCATACATGACTGTGTGTTGTGTATTCGGTACCAGGTGGTATATTGAAAGTTCGAAGACGCACTTGGTAGTCTTGTCTTCCTTTTGGAACTTTAACCTAAAGTATTCCGGAGGGCATTATGAAAATCGAGTTGTATTGCACAGTTTTGATGTCTATGGATACGTTCCGTGACCCATTTTTTTGACAGCATAAAAGAGACAATAGAGTTAGTCGATTTTTGGATTGGATGCACTAGAACTAACTCGGGGTTCTTGTATCAGCAGCAATGAAGATTGTCTTTCTATGTAACGGAGAAGAGACAGTAAAATGGTGGGCTGTATATGTACCTGAATGAGGCATCAAGAATTTTGCATATTTGAAGGAATACTTATTAGCCCTCTCAGGAGGCATACCTTCAGATATACCGCTCAGCGGTGTACCATCATCTTGGAGTATAGCAAGAGCAAATCTACATAATAGACTGGCCTTTCTCGCATACTTTTCGACTGCCCACTAGCTGCGGTTGTCGGTCACCTCGACACACATATCGTGAAAATATCTACCCGTCCGGATTTCCTCTCCGATTTTCCTTTCACAATTTGTGTACAACAAGCGCTTTAGAATCTCGCCCGTAGAGTCCTCCCTTGTGAAAAATGACATTGTGAACTTAAACCTTTCGTGCAAACACAATGTTTGTGTAATTCCTGGGTAACTTAGTTAATTATCAGATTGATTGGGTAAGTAAAGGACATTGAGGTGATTGAGTCTCGAGAGTCATGCTAGGAGGCTGTCGACGTACTAACTCGTGGCTTGAGTCATGTTCAACGGTGGTGCCAAGATAGCATCTAGACTCCTTACCATTCTTCAGTTCAGACTCCATCACTCTCATTCCTCCATTGCCTGTGATCTGATACTACATCTTACAGATTAACTCTGCATCAAACTCACCAACAAGAGTCTCCCGTAGAGTCTCCTCCATATCAGATCAAAAATCGTCGTAATAATTATGACTTATAATATTAACCTGTGTTTCACAGAAAATTGACTTTGCGCTCTTGATTACCTTTAGAAACTACGCTAAACATGGCTGATGCCTTAGGCACAGAAAGGGTATTTCAACAACTCGGATCCATTCATTATGAACTTGGATATCATGTGTATCCTATGTTTAACAATCTATGTAAGGGACTGAAGAGATATTCAATATTGGATACTCCCTCTCCTTCTTTTCTTGTTCATAAACCATTACATTCGAATGTTTCAGAAATACTCTTGATTCATTATTTTGATACGGAGCCCAATTGACGAATGCCTGCCCCTAATAAATATCAACACAGCCACGATCAAATACACACAAATACACTCATCAGAAGCGACATCTCCAGTTTATCGTTCTTTCACTTGAATCCTTCACCAATTGAGATATAAAAATGAATCGCCGATCCCATAGAAAGTCGAGGAAGGGATGTTTGCAGTGTAAATCAAGACATATCAAGGTTAGTAGCTACAGTACACAGAAAGTGGAGCAAAACTCTTGCTTTGATTGCCCATCAAACCGTCGAGAATACGCGGCTAATATTTGTGAACGATTCTTCTTATAGTGTGATGAAACCCATCCAGAATGTGTTAATTGCAAGACGGCGAGTCACACATGCTCTTATAAGATTACTGCAAGCACCAATACCAGCAAGGTCACGACCCCAGAATCAACATTTACCAATTCACCAACTCCAACTTCTCAAAGTGACCCACAAATACCGCATGGGCCCTTGTTGCAACCGGAACCTCCATCATTACCCCCATCATTACCTCAGTCATATGTGAACTTCACACATCTAGAGCTGTTTCAACATTGTTATGAAGATCGAACCTTTATGTGGGATGGGCAATTTCGAGAGCATACTCTCAGGATAATCAAACATGCTCAAAGGACTCCATTTCTCATGTACGAGCTTCTTGCTTGCTCAGCACGGCATTTGAGTATCATTCGTCCTGATCAATTCCAATTTTATCACGATGAATCTACAATTTTGCAAGATCAGTCAATCAAAATGTTTAACGAATCGGTACAAGAGGTAGATGATGAAAATTTGATCCCGGCCTTTGTGTATTCCGGAATTTTGGGACTTCATTACTTTGTGGACACATTTTCTATGCCTGGCTCAGACTTGAATCAATTCATTGATAAACTAGTTCAAGCGATCAATTTGATGCGTGGAGTGAGAGTTTGCTTCACTGGGTGGTGGGACGTTTTAATGGAATCTGAGATTCGTGAAATGTTGCAATTTGGCCATTCAAATATGGAGCACACTGATGAATATGTGGACCATCTTCTTGCACTCCAAGAAAAGCTACCTGAGATTCCTGGTATGGAGGAAGCAGAACTCGAGGTGCTGCGTGATACTATACATCAGTTGAAATGGGTGTATGTATCAAGTTTCTTTGAGATTCATAATGGAAGTCCCCAACCTAGAATGATTACCACATGGCCAATTACGCTGTCAAAGGAATATACAGATCTTCTCGATCAAAGAAGGCCCGGAGCATTGGTTGTACTAGCGTATTATAGTATTCTACTACACGTTTGTCGAGACAACTGGGCAGTAGGCAATGCTGGGAAATTTCTGTTGGCGGTGGTCGAAACTTATCTTGGTGAAGATTGGAAATTATGGTTAGAATGGCCTAGATCGAAAGTTCCCGAAAGTGTTTGAGCTTTGGAGATTCGAATTGGACGAAAACGTGGAGAGTTTAGAAGGATCTCATGAAATTTCAGCGCAAGAATGCTTTGGTGCGGATGGCACATAGCTGTAGCCTTCATCGACGCCATTGATTAACATGCGGGATTGAGAGAATATTTCGAGCGTGTCTTTCGGACCATTCAAATACATTCACTGGAGATGCCATATATCGGAATTAGTGCGGTCTCCTCGATTTAAATACAATAGGCAAGAGCCATATAATCAGGTAGAATCTCTCTTTCTTGTCAAAACAAGAACAATATCAAAACATAACAGAAGTTGCCAAGACAAACAGCCTATCCATACAGAATTCGACTCCTCTATTCACTTCATTTGTAACCCACCTAAGCCGATACATCTAGAGCCAGATATATATTCTAACCATCATATATCTTCATCAAAAATCATAAGCGCACTCGATCTGGCCGAGTTGGTAGCTTCAGTGATTAAAAGTGGGTCCGGTGAAGCCAAGCTCCTACCGTGAGGGTTTGAACCCCTACAATTCTTATGAATTGACAATCCAGTTAATGGTTGATAAACCGACGTCTGGTGCCTTGGAGAGTTTAGGATTTATATTCCTTTTGCAGTTTTGATTTTCTTGTCAGGGATGAGGATGGATTCAAGCAATGACTTGTCTGTTTCTTATAATGAAGACGACTACCGGGTGGTTGGTAACTTTTTTTTCTCCTGAGATGTAGTCGATAGATGCATGTGCTGCTAGCAAGAAAGCAACTTTGGAGCTAGATATACATACCACAACATAGTAAACTACAAAAGAACTAATGATCTTGGTTTCTTAGCAGAGGGGTTGCAACTCTCTGTTCGTAGCCTCATAAAAATAGTATGCTATGCGTCTCCGGATAAATCAAACCACACATCACTTGACCGTTTTGTCTTGGCCAGTACGTGAAAAATCTAGTAACGACATTCAATTCCTTGTAAGAACATCAGATCTCTGATACTTGAAAGGGATTTCGGCCCCCTAATATTCTCTATCATATGGCGTCCGGATAAAGTTATAAATTAGGATCGCTTATCCATCACGCATATGAAACATGGTAAACATCTATGGTCAGCAAGCTGTGCCGCAAAACATGATGTAGGAATCTCGATATTTTTTCAATTCACGAACACACCACCACTCGGAAATACCAGATTGATATTCAATACTTCTCTATCCCATTCTTCAAAATGACAACAAAACTTGTCAGCAATCGCAAGCAGCATGGTATGATAAGATGCGGACGGGCGGCCGCCTCTGGGCACGCTCGGCGTGCATATAAGGTCGTCCAAATTATTCAGCTGGAGACCGAAATCCCTGCAGAATCCTTCGAAGCATCGTGAATAGACCAATCATATCAAATGTCAGATCCTAAAATATCATTGTGCAGCGAAGGATTTGGTTTGGAGCCGCATTCTTTCGTCTTATCTACGGGTGGTAAGTAAGCAGAACCTTATAACTCCAGGGCTGAGACGTATATTACCTTCTTGATTGATGTTTTCTTTAAATCCCATTGTTGAAAGTTCATGTAACTTTATGTTGTTGAAATTTCTGTTTTGATATCAAAGGTCTCAAGTTCCCAAGTTCGAAGTATTGAATCGAGAGAGAGAAATTCACCACTTATCGTGGTATCCGAACCGACAAAATGTCACATGCTTACGATCCCATAAATACCTCTCCCCAAATCGAAATGACCAATCCCACCAGCACATTCCGACCCTCTCCACCCACCCAAACCTCCAGTAGCAATCTTTCTCACTCCAACAGCGCGGCCACCTTACTTCCTCACGAGCAAAACTATTCACATTTCGAAAGTCATTTTCATAAACCCGAACAATCCTATACCACCGTGCCTTACAAACCCAAGACCGGAAAGCAATTTTGGCATATCTTGTTGAAAAGTTTGGCACGATGGTTGATTACGCTGGTTTTGTGTATTGCTTATTTAGTGGCGTTGAGGGTTTGGAATAAGAAGGGTACGGTGACGGAAGCTTCCAAGAGGATTTTCAATGCCATTACCACGGGCATTAGTATTGCTCTGGGTATCAATATTGCTACTTCGTTGAAAGATATGGCGTTGAATGCGCGTTGGGCAATTTTACATGCCAGGAAGAGAAATCTTTATGAAGTGGGTGGAAATTCTGCATTTCCGATGTTTGAGCAATTGCTAATGGAAGCCTAGCTTGATCTTACTTTACATGCGGATAGTTTGATGGATCTTGGAAAATTGGCGTTTGTTTCGAAGAGACCGATAGTTTTTGGTATGGCTATTTCGTGGTTGATATTCAATATCGTAGGTCATTGTATTGCCAATTAGAAGAAGACGTGAACTAATGAATGATAGTTTGTACAAGCAGCTATTGCAGCTATTAGTCTAACATATGGTTTCGATACCAGCACAGAGAGTTATCTATTCACACCCGGAAATGTCATAACTCCAGATATGAGACATTTCTCCAATACCACCAACCCTCAATTTGCAGATGAAGAATACACAGCTCACGCTTATGGGGGTTTAGCTTGGAATTTCGGAATTGGCAGCTCGATTGAAGACCTTCCAGCCCAAGGAGACATCTACCAAGGACTCATCAGCAACTATAGCATATGGCAAGATCCACCTAACAACAAAATGGTCTTCGTATTCACCGAATCTTCTTCTTCAGCATCCACCCAAAAAACCGGTTCGTTAAGCGTCTACACCAAGCGAACTCTCGAAATGCATTACTCCTGTTCCTCTTACAAAGTCACGCACTTCGACGACACAAACGGTTATGTCAACACCAGCAACCCAGACATTAATCCCGTCTACATAAGTTCCTGGGCCCCCAACGCAACCACCTTCTTTGCCGAGGGCGACTATCTCTGTCCGGACAACACTCCCCGCTGTTCCGTCATCCAAGCCCTCGAAACCAGCGACACCGACACGGAATGGTACTATACCTGTAACATCACCCTCTCCAAGACCCTCAACGACGAGAAAAACATCTCCTACATCAGCGACGCCATGTCGTGGGTCTCCGCCGCCGCCATCGCAAACACCGGATACACCTACGGTGCGAGCTCCCAACAAACCTCATCCTACCCACAGAAAACCATCTGGGGCACCCCCATGCACGGCAACGCCTCTCGCATCGGAACACAGATCACCGCCTTCGGACTAACCTCGCTCTCGCTCGCCGCAGCCTTCAACCCCTCTTCCTCGCACCCCGGACTCGAGCCGCACACGGGCTTCGCCCTCTCGATAAACCATACCTTTTTTTTCCTGCTCATTGTGTTTCTCATCCCGCTGGTGCAGTTCGTCATGTGTTTTGTGGTGGCCGTGTGGAGTAATTCCGTGCAGGTGGGTGATGATGCGTATATCGGGATGAGTTTGCTGTTGAGACCGATTGCGGATGCGCTTTTTGGGGTGAGTGGGGGAGTGGATAATAGGGCTTTTAGGGAGGCGAAGAAGAGGGTTTTGGTGAGGTATGAGAGGGGGGTGGATGGGAGGTGGGGGTTTGCTATGAGTTGAGTTGATTTTGGGGAGGGGAGGGATTTCTCATTTTCTGTTTGATTATTTTTATAGCGGGTTTGTAAAGGGAGTTTACGAGGATTTATTTTGGTGATGTGGCATGATTGGAAATTTAGAGGGACGTAATGTCATGAAATGGTGTGCATTGGTACAATTGTGATATCACATTGTTAGTCTGTGGGGACTGCTAATATTTGTTAATAGCTTTTATATGATATAGTATTAAATTCACAATCGATTCAGTCTATCTATAGCTAGAGCCCCGCGGGCTATGCGATGCGCCTATGCGTGTCTATACATGATATACAGCATCCATATAATAAACAGATTTTATTCGAAATCCCTACATTGTACAGACCTTCGATTTTCCACCATTCTTGAATGTCGAATTCGAGATACAAGTTATTTGAATGACATAAATATTATGTGTGATATCTCATCTCCGATTATGCGCCCCAGCCCCAACTCACAGAATCCGACAGCAGGGAGTAGTCAGGAAACACCGAATTAAAAGTTCCTAAGAATAAGGTGACTGTCCACAGTCACTCAAAATAATGCAAGACACCATATTCATCAATCTCCAATGTTGCAGTCGCAGACCCAATAACAAATTGATTTTCTGGTGTCCAAATATCAAATCCAGTACGCCCGTAAGTGATTGGTTGAGTTCCGTCCCAGATATCCTCCATTTCCAACCGAAACTCACTCTTTTCTTTCTTTTCGAAAATTCTAACCTTTTCCATGAAGCAATAGCCTGCATAAAATGCCAGAGATGTGTTTCCAGCTTTTCGTCCTTTTTTTGACATGAAAGATCTGAGCTGTGCGGGCGTTACTCTCTGGTCGTCCAGAGATTTTGATAGTGCGCGGCACAATGCGGCTTGACTGACACCTGTTTCATCCAAATACTCTCGAATTTTTTCTCGGAGTGAGTCGCAAGTATCGTATACTTCCAGCGCACCATATTCCTCATCCCCATCATCGTCCAGCTCAATGTTTGCAATAACATCCAT
Source organism: Botrytis galanthina (assembly GCA_004916875.1). Taxonomy (NCBI): domain Eukaryota; kingdom Fungi; phylum Ascomycota; class Leotiomycetes; order Helotiales; family Sclerotiniaceae; genus Botrytis; species Botrytis galanthina. The sequence goes on from PQXL01000063.1 coordinate 114,966, forward strand.
TAGATCCTCATTCTGAATATTTCTTTTCTTCTTTTTTGGTAAGCCCTCGACTTCTCCACCTTGGGCCCTTTTAGTTCCCGATGAACTAGTTTGCTTAGCTTTTCCATTCGAGCTAGCCTCATCTCTTCTTTCCTTTTCCAATTCCCGCAGCAAGTCCCAACTTCTTCGACAAACTTCATTCTGACTTCCCTCCTCTCTGGACATACCAAAGGCAGAAACCATGAAATCGTCAAAATCTTTTTGGGAGACGCCTATCAAGTCCCAAAACTTACAGTCAAATCCCATGAAGTCATAGAGGTAAGTTTGCAACTCGAATTGGACTAATGAAGGAGTATATTTACTTTCCTCTTTCCCGAATCCCTTTTCGTCTGCCATTAAATTGCTTCGGAGCTTTTCGCGGCAACGCTTTGTTTCTTGATCCGTAAGGACAGATTTGGTTGTCTATGTAATGTTAATAAAAAAGGGGATGGGTGGTGTGACTAGGATACATACTGGTTTTGAATTGGATTTAGAGGTGGACACAGTTGTTGAGGTGTTCTCGGGTTCGATCACAGCATTCTCATTATCCCCAGTCCGATTGCGCCGGCTACGTGTAGCTCTTCCATTGGAACTTTTACCTGCAGCTTGAGAACCCGATTTTGACCCAGTCTCTTCATCCAAATCAACATTATCGATACTGCGATCATCCCGAGTCTCGACATTCTTACTGGCTGGTAGTTTGTCGGAGCTTTGCGATGAACTTCCTACTTTAACCGGAGCAGGTCTTCTCCTTCCGGGAATCTCTTTCTGTGTCTTTCTCGATACAATGGAATCTTTTTGGGGTGGGTTCTTTTGCTCTTCAAGTGCAAATTCAATAAAGTTTTGCAACTCTCGGCGCAGGACAATATAATCCGGCTCTTTGTCACGATCCACATACATAAAAAATGCATCGCGACTCATTTGAGACACACCTAATGACATCCATTCTTTACATAGCTCATGACTTAGACGATAACGCTCCAGTTCCATGTCTATCAAATGATCATACTTCTTGAAATCGATCGCAGCATCATCATCTTTGGTTTTGTTTCCCTGTTTATTGTTAAAATGAATAAGGACACAACTTGCATGTGTGTATGACTTACTTCCATGATTGGCAACATAGAGCCTCGGTCTTTAGAGGGAATCGATGCATCATTTGTTGCTTTAACCTTAGCCAAAGGTTTTTTTGGTCGTGGCATTGTCTGATCGATTTTGTATGAGATAAGGTTAATTGACCGTTTGTTTACTTATCTTTACTCTTTCAAAGGTTACGCGACGTGAATGTGCGCAAACACTTCGACTTGATACCTTATTTGAGATGCTTTCCAAATTCATTCAAAATTGGGTGGACAACAAATACTCTTCAGTCTGAATCAAAATATTCAATGTCTGATAGAAAGTAAAGACCCTGAGTGATATATGCCCAGTCGGTGATCATTATCACATGACCTAGCGAGAGTCGAGTTATCAATCTTACTATCTCATCCTCACACACGATGATTACATAATAAAATGAGATCTGAGTCCTTAATTTTGAGGCAGGATCCTCCCGAAGGTATCCCGAATTCCAAAATCCAAATCAACCTGCTCCCTTCCATCCACTTCGCCTCTCTTTTTTTACCCCCCGAAAACTAAGGCCCCCCCCGAAAACTAAGAGTATTCTTGAAAGTAATTTATAATGAAATATGAGTTATAGTCATGTCAAATTTATAGTCAAAAGATATTTTATCTAGTTTTCTCTTCATGTTATCTTTATAATCATCTTTTCTGTCACGGATCGCACCCAATCGCAATTGCAATCGCTCACATGCGCACTTACACATGTATCTAATCACATATACATAGCTAATATATAGGAGCACTTTACAAGCACTTTGTTCTCAATTCTATAGTTGTAAATTCTAAGAATAAATTGTACCCTACTTTTGTAGTTCTTTTAAAACAAAGTATTATATTATCTACAATTTACTATACAATTACACAATTATCTGATAATTATCCAAATAATACTTTATAATCATAATATCTTTTTAAATAAATTATATATCAATATTATTTA